>JAVQKC010039580.1:0-24927 GCA_036025475.1 Philypnodon macrostomus
TGATCCGGCAATTCGTTTTTGAGTTATCGCGTTCACAGCTAGGATCTGCGGACGCGGACGCGGACGCGCACCGACGTGATTCCATAATATCGGCGACACGCTGTTTTCGCCGATATAACTAAAGCAAAGATCAGAAACGTCCTCGGAGTTTTGCCGTACTTAACCACACACACACACACACACACACACAAACACACACACACACATATATATATATATGCACACACACACACACATATATACATATACACATATGTATATATATCTATACACATATATATACATACTACATACATATATATATGTGTGTATGGGAAGAAGCTAGTGTGTGATATGGAAAATAACATAAAAGTTAGAACAATCTGCTAATCTGGGAAGATTGTTGACTCATGCTACAGTGCATGAATTTATGCCCTGCTCTTCATCCTAATGTTGTTTTGAATTAAAAATTATAATGACTGGATGTACATTTAAAGATTTTATGAAGACACTGATAGAAGTAGTCTTCAAACAAAAAATACAAAGTCAACTAAAAGTGTGATCTTGCCTTGCATATTTTTGGATATTTTATAGCATATAGCTGCTGTATGTTTGTTTGTTATAAAATGTCTAGCAATGACAAATATGACCAGCTCTGACCCCAGGCCTCAGACTTGGCTCAGGCTTATTTTATCCAATGGACACTCTTACATAACATCCCCTGTGAGTGCACAGTAATATCATGTGTGCAGTATATGAACTCACAGCCAGCAGGCGGGTCTTGTCCTTCTCTGCGTTGTTCAGAGCGTTCTCCAGACTGACCCTGTGCTTCTTGGACACTTCCTCCAGCGCTCGAGCCTGTCCGTCTTTCATCTGACTGGTGTCTTCGGCGTAACGCGCTCTCAGGCCGCTAATGTCCTTATCGTGGGACACTTTCTCTTCTCGAAGCGCCTAAAACAAAGAGGCAAGATGTAAACATGTATTTGAATAAGGGCTAACAGATTATAGTACAGTGCAAAAATGATAAACTTAAATGCAAAGACTTTATATCTTTATTTGTGGATAAATATTTCAGTCTCTTACGACTGAGACATAAACCCATTGCTTTGGCTCCACAAACCTGATCTCAACCTTTCCACAGGCAACGCATCAATCTCCATCCGGTCTGGCTCTCCATTTTGCCACTTAACATGCATGCGAGTTATTGGTTAAAACCCCACTGGCTAAAAGCATTGCAGCTGAGAGCAGGCTGCATCTGGGGACACTGGTAATTGTGTTATTGATTATGATCAGTGAACATCATGAGGTAGACTACAGATGCACAACTGACAATGATTGATATGGCCACAGTCTTTAGCATCACCACAAACAGCATGCAGTACATTGGGTTAATTAACAATTGTGTATTGATAATTCACCAGGGCTACATCAACATCTGGAGGTATGGAACAGAAAAATCAGCTAATCAATCAATCATAGTTTTATTGGCAATCTAAATTCCAATATGCTCTCTATTACATTTGTTGTTCAAGATTTCTTTTTGCTATGTTTTGTCAGTATTTCCACTTGACATGACATCTGGTTTTAGATTCTGTTGTAGCAGATGGTAAATAATTAACATTTTTAATTTTGAACTTCATTTCCACACACTGTTGATACTAATGACATTTTGGCCTTCTCTAGTGACGCTGGATTTTTTTTAATGAAAGAATGTAAGAATACTAAAAAGTAAAAGAAATACTTAAAAAGACCGAGTTGATGAGAGTTTAAGGAGTCAATAGTTTCGGTAGTTTGTTTATATATATATATATACACACACACACACACACACACACATACACATACATCCAATATAGTTTTTCATGTAAAGTACCAAGACTGGAAAATATGACAAGCAGGGTTACGACCTTAAGCTGTAGACTTGACCGTTTTATAAAATGGGCCTTACATAATGTCCCCAGTGAGTGTAGATGTGATGTATGTGAAGTCACAGCCAGCAGGGTCAGTAATGATAACATAGTTAGGGGCTTTTTGGATTAGTATCTGGAAGTATCCATCAAAGTGGTCACACCAAGCTTCACTGCTGTGGTATAATTTGGCCAAAATACAGAGCCAAGGGGAACATGCCCAAAATGTGACAAAAACAAAAGAGAAAACATCCTAGAGCTTAATATGTCCTTCAACTCGGGGAGGACAATGAAGTTACAGTGGCCAACAGGGAGGATTTAAATAATATTGAACTATAAGCAATTTAGATGATTCAGCATAAACTTATACAAACAACATGATATTGTTATTTAGAACATTTTTGCACTGAAACAAAGGGACATTAAGCAGTTCATTCACAAAGGCTTCAGTCTAGGTTTTCATAAAAGCCCATATCTTTTCCCTTTCTCTTGTGAACAAATCGACAATAAAGACTATTTGCTTATTGTCATCTAATGTATTCTGTGACCTAGAGTACTTTTCAATGTATTTCTATTGTTGCTAAACTGTGTGGGTTGTAGGTTTGGTAGTTGTTGCATATTTCACTTTTTTGAGCTTTCATTCATGCATGCATACAATTCTGTATTTATTGGCACTAACTTTCTATGAACTCCAAATGGCTTGTTATACCCTCTCTAGCCCCTCAATAATGAATGAGCCTTCTACATCCAGTTCACTGCCTTTCATTTATCCACAAAATGGTGTATAGCTCCGTTTCTATCTATTTTACATTGGCATCATACACAAAGATGAAAGAAAATAGCACAATTTTCTTTAGCAACAGTGTCTTCCTCCCACCACTCCCCAAATAAGTGACCTTATATTCATTGTATTCTAGTGTATCCAACATCATTTTACTACTATTGCAGAAAGGACCTTTAGTCACCTAAATGTAAAACCACCTTGCTTCTACTAAACCCCTCTCATTGCTTCAAACTTAACAACACAATGGTAAAGTTTAATCAGTGAGAGATCTCCAGTCTTATCCCTGGGTGTATGGTGGTAGCGGCAGCAGGCTGTGGCACAACAGGAGGGCTCTTTCACGGCTCCCACGGAATTACGCTGCACAAATGTCAGGCATAAAAGCACGGCAAAACACACATGAAGCAGCTACACTTGACATTTCCCGCCCGCTGTGGCCCGGCGCGCTCACTTCACTGTTCCTTAAATTATCTGACCTTTCGACGTCTTTGTTTTTCTAAAGAGTTACAGCTTCAGTGTGGCAAAGTTGAAAACACAATGATTGACAGACTCGTAATGGTCTAATATGGACCAGCATTGAATTAGTTATGGTTCGGTATTGTGCAATCAGAGGTATTAGACCAGTTTGGTTGTAAACAATATAAATGGTACATAAAGGTAACAGAGGTAGAAGACTGCAATACTTTTTTTTTTCATGGTCACAAGTCATGAACAGTATGTTGTGTCAATAGTACCACTGCATAGTAGCTGTGGCATCTCCCAAATCAAGTGAACCACCAGATAGTTAAGTTGTGATGTCAAACGCTATCCTTGTGTTTTGTTCTCAATGACCAGCAAAGATCTTGTTTGAACTGCAAATTCCATAAATCTGATTGTTTTTGGCAAATTTAACAGATTCACTAATCGTGCGTGAGTGAGTATGGCACATTTGTAACAATAATATGATTTCAATGATGCAAAATGAATATGCACAATGTATCACAAAAGCTACCAGGCAAAAGATGTTTTGACAAAAGCAACATTACGCAGATACATGTTGGCCCGAGGGTGTAAAAGTGTCAACATAATAGCTTTATAACATTCTTTCTCCATCTGATTGGGTTACGTACATGGTGCTCAACAGATTTTGTTGCCCCAGTGGACGTCTACTTTTAGTTTTTTTTATTAAATTGCTTGTAAGACGAAAGACAAAACAGTTATTAGCTCATGCCTACCCTCGGGACTCAATGAAAAATAGCAATACTTAAAGTCAAATGCTGCAGTCACCTCACAGGAGGACACAAGGATAACCGGCTAAGCTGAGTCACACACACAGCGCGACACTAGCAAAAAAAATAAAATAAGCTACAGCAAAAAGGCTTGAAAATTGTATCAGTTTGTCATATTTTTGGGGCGAGTAGGCTTTAGGTTTGCTCCAGCGCTCAGAAAAATTGACTTTTGTTTTTGCCTTTTATTGTTCAAAGAGTGAACACAGTTAAAATGAGTGTCCTTTGTCTTAGCTGTGCAGAGGTTTGGCCCTGTTCATTTATTTAGAAAGCCTCAGAGCCACAGAGCAATATGTGTTGACTGAAAAACCCAGTTAGGGTATTGTGGCTTTTTCTGCCACAAATTTACACCATTTAACCAGCTTTCAGATAAAGTTGAGAATCCAAAGCTTTACAATAATGAACAAGTCCGTTTTTTGGCCAACTTCCACAATGTTAGTATAGTGTAGCTTTTGCAGAACATTGGATCTTTAACTGTTATGAAGCCAGACGAAATAGTCAATGAGTTAATTTCACAAACTTATGAAACGCAACTAGATAAATAAACAAGCAAAGAAACTAAATATTTTGCAATCCCTTCCTCCCTTTAGATTGACATGATTGGTTTAATATAAAACAATTAACCATTTGACACAAAGTAGTTAATGTGGCAGGTGGCTGGCTATAGTAAGGTATGTCCAAGCTATAGATAAACAGAGTAAATGAGAGGGCCGTGGCATGAGCCATAGATCCATGAGATCAAAACATGTAATCGTAATGTGTGATTCCTTTATGTGCGCTTGTGGAGAGCACAATGGTGACCAATCAAACCCCAGTCACCCGTGTGATAGACCAGGAAACACAGCAGGTGAGTCTGTAAGTTGTCCCCATTTCTTTTGTATTTTATTGTAGTCTATTTAAAAAAAAAATATTTAACCTTTATTAACCAGGAGGTCCCATTGAGATTCAAAATCTCTTTTTCAAGAGAGACCTGGCCAGACTATGAGCCCTGCTTCATGAAAATCTCCCAAAATAGCAGCTATTTTTCCTAAAGAACCTAATCTGTTTATAGAGAAGCCCTTTTTAACTGGGTCACACTGCTTTTCATATTTCAACAGGAGGTCCAAAAAGTCTAGACCTCTCTGACACAGAAACTAGCTAGAATAATAGTGGGTAATGCTATGTTGAGATTATCTGCAGAGCGTCACAAAACAAAGCTAATCAGGTATGCTCCACAGCTATGGTTAAAACACAGACTTAAGATGGTCTTCATTTGTGTGTTTTCATTTGCAAAGACGTGCTTATCTCAAAATCCTCTGTTTTGAAAATGAAATCCTCAGGTCTGGGGTGAAGCCTGCAGAAGTTTGCCTCTGCATGCTAATATGTTTTTGGTTATTCATATCACCGTCTCCTCTTGCTACGAACTGATGTGAATACAAAACACAAACCTTCTCCAAAGACAGGATCTGCTGCTTCTGCCTGTCGTCCAGCGCCTGGCCCTGACTCAGCATGGCTTCCCGCTCCTCCTCCAGCCGCATAACCTTGTCTTTCAGCCGCGAGCGCTCATTGTCAAGGTCCCGAATGGCTGCCTCCTGGGTCATCTGAGTGGCTTGGAGGCTGCTGATCTGACCTGTAGTGGGACAGTGGAGAGGGAGGGTTTAAAATGTCAGGAAAGTTGTTGGTATACACAATAGACTGCAATAGGAACACATGTGGTCATTAACACCAGTCAGCCTAAGGGCCAGAATTGTGACGAGAATGGCTTAATTGAGAGTGTAGTTAGAAAATGGCATCTGCTGTTTGTGAAAGTGTCTTGGGTGAGATTTACTTTGGGGTTGTGGGTGAAGAGAGCAGCAACTATGGACCCCAAAGTGGGGTACACGCTGAGACAGTGGCCACTTAGCTGCAGGGCTGACAAGGGGACATACACAGATAAACAGCAATTCACTCTCACGTTCATTCACTAGGGCCAATTTAGAGTCACCAATTCTTCTAACACATGCATGTCTTGGGGCACTGGAGGAAAATCCAGTGTACCCAGGGAGGAACCACAGGATGTAGACAATGCATTTACACTCACATTCACCACTACAGTTCAGTTTTTAGATCAAATGTTAAAAATATGAAAATGTGGTCAGGGTGAATAGAATTGTCCATATTATTGTCTCACTTAGACACTTTTGACAACCACACCCTTCCCCTGATAGTGCTGTAAGTGACGCAATAGTTGCAATAGCAATAGACTGTCTCGACAATCATACAATCAACATATGTGCATTGCATATGTGCCAGCACCCACACCTGTAAGCCTGTTTTAATTAACACTATAAATCACTATTATCTGTTATCATGAGAGGACCCTGACAGGTTAAATGAATGAGAGTCATTAGTTATTAATGCCTCTGTCAGATGTATTTAGTATTCAATCTCATTTGTGTAACCAACTCCACAGCTACTGTATTTCATATTGGAAGACTCCCACAGAAAAAAAATAGCTTACAATACGTTGCTCTCATGACAACCAGCCAGTAATGTAATGAGATTTTATATCAAGATTGGAAAAACGCCTCGCTGAAATCTGCCATAATTGATCAGGGTGAACTTACAGCAATACCACATTATCTCGAGTGTAAGTAGGTGCTCGATTTTTAAACCAAAAGGCCATCTATAAAGGGCAATAGTTGAGACGTTGAGAATATCTGCTGATATCGATGTCGAGCCGATATATTGGAACATTCTTATTAGATAGCCCACAGTTTTTAATGTCTTACTGGCTTTGAGGAGGATTTCTGTGGCTTGCTGCTGGACGCGGTCTCTTGCAGCCTCCAGTTCACACTCGGCCTCTTTTTGGCGAATCTCCACAATCTCAGAGTTCTGGGTCACCTCGTCCAGCTGCTTGTTTAGGTCCTGGATACGAGTCAAAACAAAAGAGGGTACAGGAGAAAAGAGAACAAACTGTTAGAAATGATCTCAATTAGGAAAGGTTAATGGAGTGGCAGTCCAGGTAAAAAAGATAAGAAACTTCACATTATGATGGAGAAACGGGGTTAATCAGCTATTCAAATTCTCATCTCTGTGAGGAAATAATTAGTCAACAGCACTGGTGTCCCCATTATCCTTCAGAGGACACCCAATTTATTACATTGCGGGCTTGAGTATATTGTGGGGTCTGTGTCCTGGCTGTCAGGGTGCTGTTTTAGTCCTTTAATAATTTCTCAGACAATGTCTACATTTTTCCAGCAGGAAGCAAGTAATCAACACTGGTTTTCAAGTCTTCATAGTGAATCATACTTGCCAGACAGACTTGGCAAAAAGTTACAGCATTCAATTAATACTTTGGTTAATGGCTGCTATCAAATAAAGAAGATTGATTGGTCACACTTTATTTTATAGCATGGTATTATTAGTGTAGTAATAATTCAAGTAATTTCCATGGTAACAATGGTAACAATATATATATTATTAGTATGCTACAAACTGATTGAAATGCATATAAGGAGATTTGGGGCACTGTTCTAAGTACGTTAGGGGCTAGAGGATAAAGCTATATACACGTGAAGACCAGGGCACATATAATCAAATAGACATAATTTTGGCTGGTTAATAAAAATCTTACACAATACAAACGAGTTGAAACCATGTTGAGGAAAAGAAGACAAATGCTGACTACTGCGCATTTAATAAAGGCAGACTCGAGGCTTAGATTTGACAGGCTCACACACACACACAAAACACACACAGAGCTCTCCTCCGGCCCAACTCATGAAGAGGCAATTTCACATCTTTCAATCCCATCAAACAGGCAGCCTCAAACTTAATTACTGCTGCCACCACAAAGACAATGAAATCTCGCCATGATAATAACCACAGAGGAGTCGCAGGCAAATGAAAGCAGGCATGTGTGAAGAAGTGTGAAACAGGTAGGCTGAACTCCTGACCCTTGCAGTAAAGTATTTGCATTTGACAGTGTGTGTTCTTTTACGTTGAGCAACTACAAGTAATTTTACATTTCTCATTTTGAGATTTAGCTTTATTACCTGTTTTAGTATATTTTGAGATACACCAAGGCTCTACCTATAGGCAAAACCTAATCAATCAATCAATCAACAACTAATGGGAAGCCAACTCTTCTTCCATTGGACTCATGTTATCGACAATGGCACACACATAATGGACTCAAATACAACGACGCACAGGTAAGTCTGTAGTAATTTAATCAGGCAGAGGTATCCAAAAAACATCATGCAATCTCAAGATCAAAAAGACTGTAATCCACAAAAAAAAATAGAGAGAATGAGCTGAAACGTTGAAACGCTGACTCTGGGGTACAAGACGAACTGACAGAGAACAATGGGAATGAGGTGAGTACACAAGGAGGGGGAGACAACAAGACACAGGTGAGACACATTAGGGCGGGGGAGGTAATCACACAGGTGGGAAGGTAGACAGAGACCAGGAAGTAAAGTGACCTGAAACGAGTAACAAAATAAAACAGAAAATGACAAAATGGAAAACTAACTAGTATGACCTCATGAACTGGGCATGACACATGTGCTGAACGGTGATGTCATACAAGTATTCCTAAATGGAGCAGATAACAAGCTAAACTGTCTTGGTGAGCTTGTTCTGCTTGATCACGACGTACTCTGAGATGCTAATAGTGCACACTGCCACATATTTAATGCAGAAGAGACTCATTAAGCAATCACAGTCAGGTTGAAAAATGTCTCTTCATAAGCACAGCCAAATGAGGTGAATTAATTTTATTCTATGCACCATTTTGTATCTTTATTATTGTTATTGTGGAATAGTTTTGCAACAGATGGCTAGTTCGCATTTACATTATAGAAAAATACTAAAAAATACAAAATTTTACATATGTCCATATAAACTTAATTTAGCATCAGCTTGCTAAATGCTATAAAGATTTATCATAATATAATACGAAGACCTGTCTATACCCCTCATTACTATTCCTATCTAAAAGCTAATAAAAGTTGCAAGTGGCAGTTGTTTTGTTGATTTATTGTTTTATCTTACTAAAAGCTTTAAGTAGACATCACCTGAGATAAAGCATTTGGTCCAATGACAATGACAGCAACCATTTAGCATTTTAGCTTTTTAGCATTTTAGCTATATTTGCCATGTGTTAGAATCGCAAGTGAAGATTAATTATTACTAACTAAACGGCTATAAGATATTATTTGCTTGTGCCTCTCCTGAGATTTGCAACATTCGATACTACTTAAATACCAAATAACACTAATAACTCAAGCAAAAGATTGAGAACAAAGAAAGTGTCCTGACACAGCCACCCTCACATCAGACCAGCGTTAGCTCAGTGTTTGATGATAGTCCTATTTCCAGCAGTAATTGTGTCTCCTGAGATTAGAAGGACTTTAATTTCACACAGATAGAAAAGCCAGAATAACATTTCTGATGGCGAATTGAAAGGGCTCAGATTTTCAGCAGCGTGGGTGGATGAAGATCTATCAAAGTTTCTAGTAAGTACTTATGTGCAGTCAAAAGCTCATATCATGTCCATATCATTCATTTTCTTTCATTATCTTTGTTAAGGGTTGTGGGTGACTGGAGCCTATATCTCAGCAACTATGGGCCTAAAGCGGGGTACAGTCTGAACAATGGCCAGTTAGTTGGCATACAAAGACAGACAGTCATTCACTAGGAGCAATTTAGACCGATAGTAGTAACACATGAGGTATATTTTTTAAAATCTACTTTGAGCTTGCTACAGTTAAACTCAAATCCATTTCTCCTCCACAATGAACTCACAGCGGGAGTTGGGGGATTAAAAGATATGTTCACAGACTGTCGGCCTTATTAAGAGATTATTCTGATATCACCATCTTTTTGTGATTTTGTGAGATTTGTAATGAGCCAATGACCAAAGCAGCCATGGATTGAGTTTGTCTTTTGGCTTCTAATATAATTTTATTTACCCTGACGCCATGTTGAAAATCTTCAGAGGGAGCCGTCAAGGGAAATGCTGTCACTTCGTTATCTGGGTTACGGTTAATTGCTCCGATAACTAACAAAATTGTTAACTGCAGGCATAGCTGACCTTGATCAACATGAAAAAGTGCAATCAGCTGTAATTTCACAACCTTCTGAGCAAATCCGAAATAACAAAAGAAGACCTACTTTACCAGTCCCCCCGGAGCACATGTCAACTTTATATTCAGCCATGGTGGAAATAATCCTGTGAAGACGCTTCCAAAGACTTTGCTCAAGTTAATGATGAGAATTTTTTTGAAGGGGAAGTTGACTTTGTACGACATGGGAAGAGTTATTTTTGTCTTTGTGTTGGAGACAGACAGGCTGAGGAAAGGATCAGAGAGTCAGCACTTTTGGGGGGTGATGCTATCCAATGGAAGTCAAGCATGTGTTATAATTATGTGTACAATCATTGTGTTCAATATTTAACAATCCTATACAAAATGACATGAGGGATTTTCATTTGGTTTGAATTATTATGGAGAATGAATTGTATAGCTCAATTAATGTAATAAGTATTGAACATGTCACCAGGATAAACTTGGGGTGCCAGTGGCTCAGTAATAGGACAACCCATGTGGCCCATGTATGAATGTGGTGGTGGTCCGAGGGACGTAGGTGCCCTAGGGCAGACTGAAACCAATGCGTGACTGTGAAGCAAATGAATAAAGAAATACATGTTTTTTGTATTATTTGTTCAAAAGAGATGCTGGAAGTACAATGCTGTAAACGACCTCACAGATACAGAACAGTTCCATAATTATCACCATGTCCCTGACACAGACGATCAGATATTACAGCTTTTTTTCTGTCTAACATTACATCCTGATTTATAAACCGTATGTTTGTCACAGATGGTGGCTAATGACTCATATTACTGAAAATAATCATAAAGACGCAGGTGCGATATTGGCAAAGCAATCAAGTACTGCACTGCTTTAGCTGTTTTAAAGAATACGGCATACATTACATTCATTAACTAACTCGCCAAAACGGCCTCTAATGCACGACATAGGATTTGTTCTGTCTGTTAAGCATTTTGTATATTTTCAACGTTGATGCCCTAAACCCTCTAAACACTTCAATACAAGTTAGCCAGCAGTACTGAGAATATTAAGCTGTAAAATCTAGTGAATGTGACCTATTGTTGATGATCTACTACAAGCAAACACATGACACAGAAATTGCTACCTCTGTTATTGTCTTGTACAGATGGCAGAATTTTAGGACTGGTTATAAAATCTCCAGCTGAAATGGCCTTCTCATAAATACAAATCTATTAAATTCACAAGTAGAATTTTACAAGCCACTTCCCAACCCCTACCTTGACATTGCTCTCCGCTGCGTTGAGCGATGATTGAAGTTTGTGGGACTTCTCGCGGTTTTCCCTGGCCTCGTCCGTGACCCTGGCCAATTCTGACCTCAGTTTTCCAAGTGTTTTCTGTAGAGCTGCTTCCTGGGTTTGAAATTCCCGTCGCAGCTCGGCCTCAGTGCGTTTCCATGCCAACAGGTTGTCCGCAGTTAGCTGTTGGGTCCTCTTCATGGCTTCGAGTTCGCGTTCGTAAAAAGCTTGTGCCTAGGGGTAGACGGGTGGGAGATATGGCAAAAAATATAATCACAATTTTATTAAGCCAAGATCACGATTTCGATATATCATGATTTCATCATAATAATTAATACTATTTATTTTCTTTTTTTTTATTAATACAAAAATCTATCCAGACACAGGGAGAACATGCAAACTCCATACAAAAAGACCCCCTACAGCCCTGGAATTTAACCCGGGACCTTCTTGCCATATTCTCCCATTATACAATTGTATCTAGATACTTTTATACTAGTGTTAACAGCTCCAGCAATGCTGTGTCAAGCGGGGCATTTCAAGACAGTGAATGTTGAAGACAAAGTGGCCAACAGGGTTTAATATCATTAACTATGCTTTTATTGAAATTGATGGCGTTTCAATGTGGTACTAAAACTGTGCCTTTTTACCATTTTTTTCCTTTTATTGCCGTGAAACAATCTGTACATCAGCGACTTCACTTTGAGCAAGGGCAAAGACTGCAGCCAAAGATGTAATTGTTTAACTGTGACTCCAGGAAGATTAAGTGAGGCATATATTTGGACAATGCTGTAAGAAATCAGAAGTTTTTGATGCTACTGTGTGGAAGAATTTACATTAGAAATTGTTGCTGAAAAGATTTTGCGTGGCTGATAAGACTTATATATTCTATGTCAGGTTCATTTCATTTGTGTTTTGTGATCATCTGAAGTGAAGTGTGAAAGTGTCCAGTACCTTGCTGAGTTTGGCCTCATACTCCTCCACCAGCCTCTTCTTGTCCTGTTTGAGCTCCTCCACTCGCTCCGCCAAAGAATCCACCTGCAGCACAAACTTTAAGATGCATTGCCCATATCCGTACTTCACTTTGCTATGTAGGTTTTCCTTGCCGTAGCAGCCATGAAATACATTTTTTCTGTGTCATTTGTAGCCACAACTTTACAAGCTGACCAACAGCCAATGAAAATGTCCCATATTAGACAACGCATCCCGGCTGAATATAAGAGCCGGGATGACATATTAAGATCTTTTTTTGTTTTCACAGATGACGGTATGACATTGGGAAACATTGGGACAGTTGTGCCCAAAGAAGTACTAAAAAAAACTGCACACTTTGCATTTAATAACTGTCCTACTTTCCCTTGCCCTTCTCTGTAGTCAGACTGTCATTTAAGCTGATCTACTTTTCATGTGAGTTACCTCTGCTTTGTGGAGCTGCACCAGTTTCTCCTGGTCTTTGCTGTAGTTTGCGTTCTGACTCTGGTGACTGCGCAGTAACTCTTGGATCTCCTGTCGGTGCTCCCCCTTCAGCTCCTCCAGCCCGGCCTTCTTCTCCTGCTCAAACTGGGACTGAGCCGAACTGAAGGAGCGCAGCTTATCTTCAAACGACCGCCGCATCTCCTCCACCTCGCGGCCCATGGACACCACCCTCTGAGTGTGCTGGGGGGGTTATAAAAAACATACACAATGTGCTTTAAAATATAAGCCTCAAAGAAAATGTACTTCTCCTTAAAGGTGCTACAAAAGAGCACTGAGCCAATAAGCTAAAACACTACAAAGGACTATTTTAGCAAAGACTGTCATAACATTGGATGGTCGGATTTGCAAATTTTATTTTGACACAATGAAAGTTAAATTGGATTATCTAAGGTCAATGCATGGCCCCAGGCAAAGGGTGGTACATCCATGTTCATCATAATACATAATACTAGTCATTTTCTAGTTGTTACAGTAAAATGAAGGTGAAGGCAGAGCATAAAAGAATGCACTGTAGCACAATTCAGCGATCTTCCAAGATTAGAAGATCATCATAATGTGGATGAAGATACAATCTTTTTTTTGCCATATCACACACCTCTACTCCAAGCTACTACAATATGTAACACTAGTCAAAATGCTGTCTTTATCTGAGACACAGTTCATTGTAATTTAGATTTGCTGTTGTTTATTTATCTTCTTCTGCCACAATATTGATCTCCTTGCTATAAGTCAAGAGTGCTAACCACTATGCCACCACCCACAATTCCTGTAGTTGATAATACAGTAGTGACAATAATAATAATACAAGTAAGGCCACAGACCAATATAATCTGTTATTATGTGGGTTCAGCTAATGCCCGGGTCCTGTGTAACATTTTAATACACAAACTTTATTATAATTTTCCAATAATGTAAGTAGTAACGCTGTGAATGTCAAACTTGCAGCTTGCTGATATGTGGGGAATTGCAACTGATTTATTACATACTCCACAGTATGGGCTTCAAACTTCAACTGTGTACCGTATAAGTCCTGGCTGTCATGTGCCTCCTATAGAAAGCATGCTGAGGGATTGCAAAGGATTAAGCAGGCCTTTAATAACTGTTTTTCCACCATCCAACTCAATACAAACACTAGCAATGGATTAACAACTTATATTCTGCTGGGTAAAATACTGTTTTTATCATTAGAGTCAAGTGGAAGACACAGCATGCATATATTTTTTATTTGAGGGCAAATTTACTGAAAATAATTTTTGTCGACCCACCCAATAGCTTTACAGGCATATTTTCAGAAGGACTATTTCTTCTATGTATAGTTCACGGTGATAGCGCTTCTATTTCTACTTGTGCTTGTTAATTGAGTTAATTTAGTTTTAATGACAGTAAAGGATTTGCCCATTATCCCAGAGTTCACCCTGAGTTCATAAGGTTCACTTTTTCTTGGCCCGTGCATCACCTGTCAAACTGTGAGAGGCCGCCCCCGACTCAGAGATGCTGACACAGAGAGCTACTGCCACTGTGGTCTTATTTATATCGACCGATAATCTTAAGTCAGGGGCTACTACACAGGGCCCCTGACATGAGTGGAGAGAGAGACACGAGTGCATATTAGACTTGGACGCTTCATGCCAGCACAGGACCTTATCCTGTATTTTCCAATAAGGGTGCACAATAGGTTGTAAATTGTATTATCGACAAACACAATATTCATCTCAAGTGCTTCTATCTCATGCCAAAACTATTCAGAGCTTTACATTATATGGCGGCCTGACTCAAATTGGTAAAGGCAATGTTTGGACCTGAACTTTATATAACCCTCTTTAACATGTACTATGGGGGAAATTGATTGGGGTAGTTCAGGTTTTATGGTTATTGAAAGGCTAATAAAACAGCTGGCCAAAATAGTATGCCAAAAATAGTATGACAAACAGTGAAGCCCTAGGGCAATATGTACATTACATGAAAACACATGTGCAATAAAGCATTAAGATTATACTGGTCACATGGTTATTCAATAGGCACTGTGTGTGTGTCACCTGTGCCTCAGTGCAGTGCTGCATGTCCTCCACTCTCTGTCTGTAGCTCTCAAACTCCGCTAAGGCCTGTCTCTTCATCCTCTCATGAAGCTCCATGGACTCCTCCAATGACTGGATCCTCCGCTTCAGGTCCATCTCATCACTGATCTTACTCTTGTACTGAAACACAGGGTTATGGATTCATTTTGTATTTACGCTAGACCAGTGGTGTCCAAACCTATTTCACTGTGAAATAACTGTATTAAATGAACAGCAATGATCAGAAATAAAATCCCAAAAACAAACCTACTGAGAACTACACCATTGTTGTACTGTGATAAATAACTGTATTGTATTGTATAGTCATAATTATATGTTAATACATTGCAGCAGCCGCACTGTGAGTTCATGCACACAATAGCTCATCCCAAATCCCCTCAACACATTTTCCCACAAACCAGAACAATATAAATCATGCACAGTATGTTAATCACTCCAATTGATTACCTCCAGGAAGCAACCAAACAATTACTGTTCACAAACCCACAGCTACTTCCTCGTCCTGCCTCTGTGCATTTAAGACGGACAACTCAAATGTGTGTTACAATGATGAGCACAAACCTGTAGGATCTTCTCTCTGGTCTCTGAAAGGATCTGCTGCACTTCTTCTTCATGGGCGTCTTTCAAAGTCGCAATGGCCGCTTCGTGTTCGTCGTTTTTTGTGTTCAGTGCATAGATAACCTGAAAGACATAGAGAAAGAGACTAGCTGATATTCTTACATCGTAATAGCAATAAATCAGAAAAAGATTAAAAAATGCCACCGTTAAGTTCCCTGATGACATTTTTTAGTGTCTGATTGTTAGAGGTAATGCAGCTTCTCATCAAAAACCCATTAACTTCACTTCTGTGTGCTTCTACGTAGCATGTTTAAGTGTAACTTTAGGGCTGGTAACTTAAGGCAAGGAGATCAGTTTCAATTATAATATAATTGTCGTTAACATGATTTGAAACAGGGCTGGTATAGTTTCAAAGTTTGCAACATTGCCTCTAAACATAAAAAATAAAAGTTACATTTTGAAGTTGCAGTTGCACATTGGAAACAAAGACTAAACTGAAAAAGAGACCCTTAAATATGCACTTCCAAGGACTTACTATCGGACGGATGCAGTAGGAGCAGAATAAAGGGCTTCACAGTAAACCACTAATAATACCATTTGAAAAGCTTCTTCAGTCTTTCCGATTCTTCCCACAGCCAAAATATTTGCTCATCTTAAATTTGACCAGAGCAACACATCACAAATCAAGTTGGACATGGCCAACAAAGACAGTATAACTAAGTGAGACAAACGAAAAACGAGAGGAAGCACTTTAGTATTCTTCAGGTCATGTGTCATCAGGTCACCCTTGTAATGTAGGTGGCGTCATCTTGAAAAAGTTTGACTCCGAGTTTTTCCAACTTTCCAAGAAGTCATTCCGACATCGGTTCAATGTTTGTGAATACAGTTGCCATAACATCCACAATTGCAAGTTAAAGCTGTCTTATTCAACATTATCCAGAAATGTTGACGTCTTCTCTGAGATGTACAGTATCCTACACTGGCTTACAGTAATGTTTTTTCTAGCCCTGAAGCCTCAGCCATGTCCCAGTTATAAATTAGTGATAGTCGTTTTGAATTGCTAGGGATAAAAATACACACAGGCTAACTGTAGTGCATGAGATTGACCTTTAAATCCGGACCCAAAAATACAAGCAGCCATCCACGGAGCTTATAATCTGACGCACAGTGATCCAGGCTCAGAGGCAAAAAAAAAGGAGGAATTTACATGAAAAACCAAGCGACCCAGTTCCCCAGTGTCTCCCACATCTCTATCTCTGCGCAAACAAAGACATGTTAGTTCTTTTTTTCAATAATTCAGAGCATCGAACAGCACTGGTGATAAAAGGCTTTTGTTTGCCTTAGACCAAAGTCCGTCATCAGAACGAGAAAAGAGTGAATACAGAATAGACTAGAGAGTGGTTTGAAACGATGGCATCCCGTCTCTATGCCTCGAGGCGAGAAGAAAGATTTGGACTGACTGACTTTCTGGTTCTGTTCTTCTCTCATCCTGACAACCACAGATCTTTAACCATAAGCCTAAGCCTGCAGTGAAAAGTTCAGTCAAGCTGCTTTTTTGTAAATGGCACCTATGCCTTAAACAACAGTACATTGAAGTAGTAATTGACTATATTGCATGGACAAAACATTGCAAAAAGGAATTATGAATAAAACATACTGCACAGATTATGACGTACTGACATAAAAGTATGAACCATCTGTATGTTTTAGAGAATTTTATGATGTCTATAGCATTGTGGTATTTACCCACATCATTAGCGCTTTCTCACAATGGTTAACATACTAAATGGCCAGACCTGGAGGCAGAACAGAGATGTGGATGTAGTTAGTATATTTGGCCTTTGACGCAGTACAGAATCTGAACAAAAGTAAATATCAAAATGTAACTTTCTGGGTGAAGGTAACAAATTTTGATCAAGTTTCGTCATATGAATGCAGGTTTGTTCAGAGTATGGTAAATGAGGTATAGCTAAGGACATTTCAAGTAGTGTTTAATTGTTGTTTAATACACAACATTGTAACAGATTACATAAATTACCACTTAATTGGAAAAGCTTTAACATATTTATAAATCATTTTTTTTCTTTCACAATGGTTCTGTTCAAATGAAACCCCCCAAATCCTGCTAAATTCATGTCATGATGAAATTTGCTCTAAAATACACTGTGTGCCGACGTTTGAATTATTCAGGCTCTTATCAGCTGCAGACCTGAATGGAGCAGACAAACGTTATAGAAGCTGAAATACCCTCACATCCTGAGAGAGCCTTTCTGAAGACAAGCCGCAAATCATGCGCTCTGTCTGGTCAAAATACACACACAACACACACACAACACACACACCAGTCAGAACTGTTGAGCGGACCACTGCACATGTGTCACAACTCATCACACTAATGTGTCTGACAGATGGTCACATGACTTAGTAGGCTTCAATGTGGATAGGATGGGCTTTCGAATGAAAAAATATGACGGCTGATAAATAATCTGCAAATACTGTCGTGACTTTCACAACTGATTCTTTAGGGTTCTCATTTTTCCAACTAACCATAAAATAGGGGAAAGATTATATTGTGTTAGTCAGCAATTCTGTTTCTAAACAAAGCTTCAGTTTCCTGATTGGCCTGACAAGTTTAAATTTATCAATTCAATTGTAGTTTGGGACTGTCTGGAAAAAAAGTCTCAATATTCAGTCATCTCAACAGATAAAGAAAATGGCTGAATTAGTCTTTTCCTACTGAATCATGTTTGTAAAAGAAAAAATATAAAGGACCTTCAGATAAGATAGCCATTTTGTGTTCCTGTTCAGTCAATTTTAAGCAAGTAAGAATTGTCCATTTACAATCAAACAGCTTTTCAGCGTTTTTGTTTTTCTAGATCTTTTGTACCTTTTCTCACAAAAGAGGATGTGCGTCTTGTATTTTCAGGTTACCTCTAACACATCAGTGAAAAATGTATGTGTCAAAGACTAAAAAAACAGCCTGAATGCTAAATGACAGACAAATACAGTAGATGATTGAGCAATAAACAAATCATTGTTTTCAAGTTGTTTCAAAAATGACTTTAGACAACTTGTTCCATCTCCTGACAAACAGAATTACATCAAATGCCGTTGGTGTGCGTCTGTAGCAGTGATACTTTCTCATTTCCTCCTGGTCGATCACATCAGGTCCTCGGAGGAGTTTGCATAAATGACAGTGATATCGGGCGGATCGATAGGACAACAGCCAAATGCCACAAAATTCATCTGTCAGCTTCAGCCTTGGAGAAAGTCACAGCCGAGAAACTCCGAAACTGTGACTGAGCCACGTTCAATGACAAACGACTGGCTGCCAAAAAGTGAGAACACCGAGAAATATTTTGACAACTTTGACTTGAACTTCATAACATTTGTCTACTGCTGTTGGCCCAAACCTAGTAAACAGAAATCGATATTTATAGACCCTTCAACTCTATAATGCCATCAAAAAAGATCCACCCACTTTAGCAAGAAGAGCAGCAGGTATTTTTTCAGTTTATTTGTAAGTGTGAGCAAGTTAAAATTGTATTCCTGTTCTATCTTAGACTTAGCAGAGAGCAGAAATCTTGCAGCATAAGAAGCATATTAAGCGTTTCTTCCGATCCAAAGCATTTCATTGCAAATAAACTTGAAACCTTGAAACCTTTGTCCATACCTAAATCATCTCAAGATTGGCAGAGCGGGGTATGAAGCCTGACTGTTATGAAGCTACACAACCACACACATTCAACTCCTGAAAAGTTTGGTGCCTCAGCATCCAGGATTAGTTAAACATGAGAATAAAACTAAATACAGTAGAATGGAAACATCATTATACATGATAAAGGCTAAAAATGAGTTTACCTTACATGCATTTTTATACAATGTGATATCCACTCACTGACCACACACACATAATCCATGGATAGCCATTTGCCAAAACACTAATTTTCCTGTTGAAATTTTGAAATGTTTATTCAGCTGCCAAAACATGCACCCACCCAGTTACTGTTGTTGACAAGGAAAAAAATTGGTCTATTAATGAACAAATTACAAGCCTGTCCCTGTTTGGATGAGATACAATACTCTTTTTATCCCAAAGCGACAAAGTCTGAGCCCTTGACAGATGTGAGGCATTAGGCAAAAACAAGGCTTTGTCGTGATCAAAGTGTAATATGCCGTTTCAAGTTCACTTCACAAAGTCTTTGAGAATGTGTTACTTCAAATGTATTATGAGCACAGTTTTTATATTACTGCTTACTGTTAGCTGAAGGCAAGACTAGCAAAACAATTTCATATAGGTGCCTCTGTCCTCGGGGTCAGAATACATGGATACAGTAATGCTAACACAATAATAAAAGACCACAGAAGAGAATGGAGAAGTTACTTTACAAAATTGATCTGGAAGTTCTGCAGCAGAAGTCAAAGTGCATTTATAAATACAATCACACTATATCCAGCCATGATATGTGGTTGTGCAGTACCCTCGCCAAGGCAACAGGCGTATCTTATGTCAATATGTCTTTCAAGATATAGTGCCCAGATGTGGACTTGAACCAGGGATTGTCTAGTTCATGGGTAAATGCCACGGATTTTTTGTTGTTTTTTTGTTAGGGGTACGGCTTATCTTTTGCTAAGGTGTTTTATCTAATTATTTCTATAAAGATAGTTCTATAAAACGTTCTGCTAATTCTCTGAAGTTTACAAAAATGTTAGTCTTCATTAGTCATATTTAATGCACTGACTGGCTCTTTCTAAAACTCTTGCACTAATGGCACCATTAGCATTAGCTTAATCTTTATCTCTCCCATTTTTCTTAACAACATATAATAAGACTTTTCCCCAAAACACAACACAGAAAGTGCCACCGAAATCTCTTTAAAACCGTTCGGATTCTCAAGACATAAAATCAGTTCTCTAACAAACGATACAAACCCGGAAACCTTAGATGAAAGAAGACAGCTTTCTCTTGACAAAAAGTGCACAACCTCAAAGGATCCAATGACTCTTAACAAACGCCGCAATCTCCTTCACTCTCCCTTGAACAAGCCCCAACACACACACACACACATTGCCTCTCTGATGATCCTTCCGTTTTGTGACAGGACTTTGAAGGTAATGACAATGTATAATGACCACCATTTCACAGCTTTAACAACAGCCATGAACCATTCTCCAGCCTGTGGCAATGAGGCTTTGTCTTGTTAGTGCCGTGGGTGGTAATCCATAAACGCATGCATTATGGCTAGTGTTCCACAACTAGATACAAATGAGAAAGCTATAGTTACCATTTTTCTATTGCTGTGTATTGATTTGTGTACACTCTTGGGGATAATTGAGTCAAAGGCCAACAGACAGAGAGTATATTTAATTGCAGAAACAGCTATTGGCATGTTAGAGGCTTTAAAAATAGGACTGAAGATGATAATCAGTTTGTTAACCAAGCATTTAGCCTGATGATAGCTTCACAGATACAGCTGAATGACCTTTCTACTCTTTTGGGATGTTGACCTAATCCCCAAGCTCTTTCAAGCCAACATTGGAGCATTGTACACATTTTTCAACTATATATTATTACATTGTATAGGAGGTTTGAGAGAACCCACTGTAACACAGGGAGGACATGCTCTACTCAGTATAACCTATAACTGATCCATCTCTTTTGCCACCATTTTAAAGCCTCATGTGAACTCCAAGCAGCATGCCATCTCATTTCTTCAGCTCTAATATTATGCATTTAGCATGTGTGAGTCTACCAGAGCATAGAGACAGATAGAAAGTCTAATTACGTTAATTAAAATGCGAGGCTGGGATCTACTAAACTGTAAGGTGCACCTTAATCCTTTGGCTAATTGTAGAATGTTCAGCTAGGAAAACGTACTCTTTAGGCTTTACCAGTGACTAAATGCTAAGTTTTGTGACTTAATTTAATACAGAATGTCCAATCAGTGAATCTGGGGCTTTACTAAATTTGGATTTCGAATATAGTGACGCTGGTTGGTAATGGATGATAATGAAGCAGTGCGTTGCTGTCTGAATCAGTGCCGTCAGCCACACTGCCGAATCTGATTTTGCAGTGTTTTGAGGGAAAAGGGCTTTTAATGCAAATGCCTTGTTTTGTTCACTGCTGAATAAATCAAAAGTCCTCTGAACACAGTTCTGGAGATGATAACACTCAAAGGATTAGTGTTAGTAGGAAAACTACTGAAGAAATTGGCTTGGTTCGATCTTATAACAGATATCAACACACAGACCTCTGCAAAGGCATTAGTCCTATGCCCAAATGGTAAAAAATAATGTGCTCAGACCTGGACTTAATTTGAGAATTTTTAGTTCAGGCATAATACTATATGTACTGATTCTCATACACAAATGGATAAAAAAAAATGGATGTAAAGCTTCTAAATACTTAGTAGGATAGTTAAGTAACAATTGGGCCTAAAAGAGGGTATAAAAAGAAGTATATTGCTACAAATCACTGAAATACTACAATACTCAAAATATCATCTTTCAGCATTCAGATCATTTCTGTTTCCAAGGTTTGGCGTATGGGATTAGCCTGAACGTCAGCACTCTAAAGCAAGGTTTTAGATATTTCATTTGCATAAATGCATGACTACACCATTTAACCAAATCAGATTTACTGAGCCTTAAAAGCTCCTTTAGGATCGGTGAGCTCTTAAGATACAAGTGTGACATTTAGCATACGGCTCGATTGCCTTTATACCTTTACACACATTAAACATATTTTACATTTCCTTGGTAAATGTACATATACTATATGACAGTTGCATGGCTATGACAAATGCAGCTGTAGCAGTTGCCAGTTTGTATGTTCACCTTATACCACGAGACTACAAATTGAAACAGCTCAAGTGTTTTTATTGCTAAGGTTAAGGGCCTTTTTTAGAATCTTTTTTCAACCAACAGATCTTCTAGTTCTGCATTATCCATTGAGTAGACAACATCCCACAATGATAAAGGATACATAAAAATGAAAGGTTATCTATATACTGACCTCTTATGGCTTTAGTAAGTAACTAGCTTGCAATTGTCCTTTTCTAAGAAAATAAACCATCAAGCAAAGCCAGAAAGACCTTTAACTGCGTACCCTAAATCATCAAAAAGTTCCATAGTGACTGTATAGTTTGTCTCACATGCTCAAGCACAATGCACGCTAATAGCAAAGCAATTCTCCAACAGCATATTGCAGTAGAGAGACCTCTAATTAAAATACAAGCACCATATGGACACCTTCATATCCCTCCTCTGTGTGTTATATAGACCAATAGGCCACAAGCACGAAATCCATCTGCGTTTAAAAAACAAAAAAATATCACACATAGATTACAGTCACCTCACACAACAGTTACCTATTCAGCAAGTTTATATGTAAAAGGCCTCTTTTATGTCTTCAGACATACCTAACATATGGATAATCCCACAAGTATTCACATTCAGTGAAGGAAATGTGCTGAACAGACATGCTTACATACTGAATGTCATGAAACATGTTTGATGTGTCATTGTATGTTTTGTGTTATGTTTTTGTCTTATTGTGTAGTCTAATGTGTTTGGCTCTTTATGTGTTATACTCTGTGTGCAAGACAAATTTCCCTCAGGGCAATAAAGGTTTCAGTCAATCAATCTTTATATATATTATTTTATAAACATCATGTCTTTAGGTAACTGCAATCTGTTGAAAGACTGCAATTTTGTGAGTGAAATCAACTATAACTGGCATCTAATTACTACATTTAAGAGGTAAGATTCCACTACGTTCATCATGTTCACTGTGTGTGTGTCCAGTAGTAGAGAATGCTGATGGGTTGAAGAATTGAGAAGGAAATTTGAGGTTACGAGGTTATGATAAAGTGCCCAGACCTGGACTCAAACCACATGACATTCTATTCCAGGGCTAAATGAACTACCAAGCACCTGTTGCCTACAAAGGCGCAGAGAAGATAATAATGTCAACAAAAAGACTAAACATAAAGCTGGTGTAGAGGCCTTCCACTGGCTTTTAGATCTCACTGATATAATTGAGATGCCTGCTTTTTGTGTGTGTGATTGTGTGTGTGTGTGTTTTGCAGAGTTGATTACACTCCTTGGACTGTCGACTTTCATCTGAGCTCAGGGCTGGCCGTGTCAGGCTCTTTGGCTGTGTTTTATTAAGGCCGACTGAGGGCTTCATCCCACTCTATAGTTTCTCTTTCTTTCTCTCTGTCCAAGGCTGGGCTCTTTCATCAGGTGATAGTGTTGAAGCCAGTGCAGGAGAGAGCAACGTGTTTTAGTGGTAACAAAAGTAAGGCCACAGTAAAGGCCACAGAGAGACGAGCTATTCAGTACAGTCAATCATAACCTTTTCTGTCTGTTCAGTTGGAGAAAGTTTGGTATGGGAGCACTTTTGTAATGGGGGGGGACCATACATAATTTAAGATCAAAGTTTAATCTCTGAATCATATGCAATTTTGCTCCATATTGAGGACAAACATTTGAGAACAACTTCTCATTGCAGAACTACTAGCAATACCATATTACAATACAATAGTCAAATCTAGGTCCGCTTTGAAGAATTCAAATAAGTGTTGATCACTTCATTTATGGACTGTGAAAAGTCCAATATATTTCTCATCCTTTATAAATATACAAACAATTGCATACAGATAAAATTGTAATATTGTTCTTTTGTACAGTCCTATCAAACCAAGCAATTAGATTACAGAAGCAGACTTTATTGTGAATTATCAAAACAATACCTGGATTTTCTTAACTACACGAATAGTCATTAGAAGTCTACTGTAACTCTGCATGTTCACTACTTAAATGAACATATTGTGCTCAAAATAACAAAATACAAAAATGCATCTTCAGCATAACCATTGTAATAAGAAGAAGTTACTGTTTAACAGAAATATTCTACACTGAGCAGCAAGAGACTCCACTTCATTACTTCTGTTCTTTCAAATTCATTTATCCTGTTATCAGTCACTTCTATCTGGGACCACAATACTCTGTATATTGTATACTCTGTATACAATAATGTTCAATTTCCACCTTTATTCCGACCATTCACAATGGACCGAGTCAAAGTTCAATAACACTGTCACAAAGAAATGCATTGTGGGAAGTAAACAGTTCATACGAGTAGGAGCTGGATTACTTGGAACTGACAAGACTGGAAAGAAAAGAGCCATGGTAGAGCTTATGAAAGATGCTTCTTGGAAAAAGGTAAAGTGAGGGTTTCTACTGCAGTTATCTACAGTTCAAATCACTGAAATAAACATTTATGCAATTCATCGTGTGTGTGTGTTTACATCTTTATTAGCATGTTGTAAGTTTGTGGGGAAATCAGACATTATTAAATCATCTAGGCTTTATTATCAAAGCTTACATAATTTGTGACTGAAAAGCTGTCACTATGGAGAGAGTGAAATTTGTGAAATTTATTATTGGAAAAACCCCTTGAGATGTGACATCTCGTTTGCGAGGGTGTCCATAAAACATAAAAACATAACATTGAAAACACAAAACAATACAATATACACACAAT
>JAVQKC010039593.1:0-16630 GCA_036025475.1 Philypnodon macrostomus
TGAGTTTTCACATAGATAAAGATAAAGGTATGGGGAAATATAAGTTTTATATAAGTTTTGTGGAAAAAGCTTTTCAGGTAAATAAATAAAAAAAAACATCAACAAACAAACAATAATTACTGGACATAATGACACATCGTCTCAGACTGAAGAAACGTAACAAACCATGAGAATCATCAATTAGCTCAGATCGTTTTCTTGAAATTTTAGATTTTTACAAAATCTTAGTCAAACACCATGGGAGGCCTAAGGCAACATTTCAACATCTCTGGGCCAATTGCAACAGCTACATCATACAATATTACAATTTGATAGATTATTATTGGAGCTGCAGCTGTGGCTCATGTGCTAGAGAGTTTGATCTTAACTTCAACCAGTTCACACGGCAAGACTCTTACCCACCTATCCGTAATTATGGTAGTGAGACCTTGAGGCCTAAATCAAAGTTATCATGAATTATGCAATGGTTTTTGTTATGTTGTTCTCCAAGAATGCCTTTTGAATGTGGCATCACCTGTAATACTTCACAAAGCCACACATGCACACAGTTCCTGTTTATCAGAATGCAGCAGGAGATCCTCTCGGAGAGAAGAGACGACTGACAGATGCCTGAGCAGCAACACAGTCTTCATCAAGGCATGCAGCGACTGAATACAGAGTCAGCCTCCACACATTTCCACTATTATGTCTGCCTAACCCCAGGCACAAAGGAAGCTCTACTGTTACAAACCTGACCTCAGCAGACAACAGTCAGCTCGGAGAGTTAAGCCCGCCCTTCTGCTCCATACGTCACAATCTCAGCCCAGTGGAGATCAGCCCTAAGCCTGGACTACAAATCTGTATCCACAAACCACAACTGTTCCTGTTGCTGCTGTGACTAATGGAGGTGGTGGAAGAAAACAAACAGCATAAACATTTCAACACAAACTAACATGCTTCTAATCCACAAATACTGTATAACATCCCCATTAAAATGCCATCTTCACAAGAACAATACTGTGCACACAGATGACTCAGAATACATTGATGCTGTTCTTTTTAGCTCCTATGTATTGTGTGTGTAAGGAGAAAACAATCATATCAGACAATGGATGTTTCTATAATGAACAAACCGATTGGAATGGATCTGTTCCCCAATATTTGGACCCCAACAAGGAAATTTACAAAGAATACAATATCAGCCGGCCCACTTGGCACATTTTTAAACCCCATGTGGCCTTTGAGTCAAAAAGTGTCGAGGGCATCCATTAAAAACTCTTGTTGGTTGGGCTTCATTCTCTATACTTCAATCACATATGTGCATCAAACAATCTAACGACTCCTCGTGACTCATCTGGTGGTTGAAAGGGAATTATTTGTAAAGTTGATTTAATTTAGTTTCAATTGATTTTTCCATAAATATAATACATGCATAAAGGATCATTGATAATAAAAAGACAATGCATGTACAAATACACATGCCTTTGTAGTTACACAGTAGACAGTATACACCATATAAACTGGGTATTTGCACATACAGTACATTACAGATTATTGCTGAGGGGTCTAGTGTATGTGTTGGCTCATCTGTATTGAGTGGAGCGTGCTGCTTTTGTGCATGTGGGTGCACACTGGTGTCATTCTGTGGATGTGAGGGGCCCATATGTATTCTAATGATGAGTCTCCCGGGAGTAATCGACACAGCGTCATGAACGTGGCAGCTTTATTAAGTCAGTGCTCAAAAATTAAGCTATAAAGTGGCATATTAATCATCATTCCACTGGACTAAATGACAGAGGAGAGTGGCTATTTAATACAATTTGGGGGGGGGGGGGAGTGTGTTTGAAAAAGAATGGCTAATGACATATTTATGATGCTGGGTTAGCTCAGTGGGTGGGACAAGGCTGAATGTGTGGCTAGTGTTAGTGTGAAGCTTTATATTTCTGATAATGATGAGGGGATATCAGCACAATAACACACCAGCCAATAATCACATCATCCTGCCCAACACAATACTAGCTGTGTACTCATGGGCAGAGATGATAAAAGACAAAATGAGGTAAAAAATACCCAACAATTATTACTTGAATGAAAAAGTCCTTAGTTTAAAAATGTATCTTCTTCTAACTTTCCTCCCAAGCCTCAGCAATAATTGTCTGAAAATCTAAAATTGGGACTGACAGGCGAGTAAGCAAGCAAATACACATACATATATTCTGTTAAAGTAGATTGCTGTGATAATTAGGATGTGCTTGCATGTATTTCATGTTGTCTAACCCAGATATAGACTCACAGCACATGGGGAGCCACTCAGAAGACCTCACCATGATAATCTTGATCTTTAAAATGAACTCTGAATTATTTGCAAGTGTAGAATTGTGGTATCCAACAGCCGTTTGCAAGTTTGCCTTAAATCAATTTTGAAGAATTGTTTTGGACAATCTCCTCGTCACTCTTTCCGGGCATCTCTTCAGGTCGTTTCCACCTTGAAATCCACAAAGCTGGCATTACTAGAAAATATTCAGCACCATGTTTCATTGATTTTCTCACCCTCTCCATTCACGATTTTACACGCACGCCTGAAGGCTCTACCATCAACATCCATCAAGCCCACATTGCAATTGTCGGCCACTGTGCACAATCATCCATATCTGGGTCCAGATCTGTATTTTATTTAATTATAACTTTTGACTTTTGAACATGCTGCTGCAGGTGTCAGTCCCATACCGTCTATTGAAACAGTGATGGGACGTGAACAGGTATGGAGACGCGCGTTAAGCCCTTTCAGTGACTCGATCTCTCAAATCTGCGCAATGTAGTTCATCCTCTTGTGGTTAACGCTACGTCCACGCTGCCAACATCAACATGCCAAACGCAGCCTATACATTTCATGCCAACATAAATGCACGTCTTTCCTAAAACCCACAAAACATCGGGGGGTTGAGCGATTTTTGGGGCGATTACGCGATTACGCAAACAAGCAACGAGAATCAAGATCGAGCTCTGGAAAGCAACGTATAAGTGTTATATATGCCGTACCTGTTCAGGAGAAGAGACGAGGTGCGAGGAGAAGATAAAGAGAGGTGCTGTTGAGGACGAAAGCGCCACGAGAAGTCCCAGCTGTGAACTCCAAAGCGCGTGTGCCTTTTTCCCCTCCACGCCACACCAAAGGACAGCGAGATTCAGACCACTCCCCTCTCTAGTTAAACTATTTACACATGTTTTTCTTTGCGCACTGCTTTTCAGCGACTGCCTTTGGAAACAAAATCATCCCAACCCGCTAACTCATGAATAAATCTTCATTTGAATCCACGTGGCAAAATTCTTACTCCCTGGTCTCAGAGTGTAATGAAAAAAGCTACAGCTCATCTATTAGAGCTGGTACGATCAGAAATCTTGCTCTGAGGCTCAAATTTAGATTCATTTATGTGTGCTCCGCTTCTGTTGAGTCAAGGTAATGACTTTGAGCTTGGAAATCATTTGAATGAAGCGTGCAGCTAAGGGAACAAAAAAAAGGAAAGGTATTTCTGTGAAAAACATAACTCAAAAAGATCATTAGAGAACCAGCAAGAACGAGGACCTTGAATCGGGGTTCAACTACAGACTCATTTGGAATCACTTTTAATCCGATTGAATGAGATACTTTTAAATTCAGGTTCAAAGCATGACAAAACAATATAATACAGCAAAAAGTAAAATACAAAAAAATAAATCCAATCGGCTGACCAAATCAAATTCTAACAAAGAAATATTTTACGAATACATTTTGCATTATACACACAATACATTTCAATTTAAAAAGAGCATTCAAATTTATATCTGGTTTATTTTCTAATAGTCTAGCTTGGTAAATGCTGTATTTATTTGACCATAAACAGTGCATGCCATGAGCAGCAACTCACAGATAAGCATATAGGGGGCAATAAATGTGGAAGGTGTGAAACTAGGATATGAGGCATTCGCTCTGTCTTTCTGTCCAGACAAAGAGGGCAGCCAACATTCAGCGAGCGGTCTCGTTCTGGTGACCCACGCGCGTAGCTCAGTAGATATAGGGAGAAGTCATTAGCGTTACCTATAATAACTCCAGGGGCCATTGGTGTAAGGGCAAATCCCAGAGGAAGCTACGCCTGCAGTATGAACATCATTATCAATATAGCCAAGTCCCCCGTGAAACTCCAACCCCACCGAAATAGCCAAGGAAGTGGCAAGGGTAGATTTTCAGTCTGATGATCTGTGGAGAATGTGCTCGGGATCCAGGAATACAAACGGCACCAAGGTCAAATACGTACTTATCAGAAGCATCTACATAATTAAAGTATTCATTTCATGTAATTACTGCCTAATCCAGCGGGACACCAGTGTTACGTTATGAACTTCCTGATATTGAACAACCTGGTGAGTGTTGCAGCACTGGGTAACATTAGATAGATTCAATCAGCCTGGTGAGAAGGGGACTCGGAGAAGAAATAGATGTCACTGAACATCCCATACTGTATCTACACGAAGTAATGTACTCTTCACAGAAATAATGGATAGTGTCTAGTCAGTCTAAGCTTTGTGTATGCACTAAGCACTGCATTAGTTATAGTGAAATCTGTCTCCAGCAATAGACACACACGAAGACCTTGTTTGTCAGAAAAGGCTAATGTGATGAGATGACAAAGTGCATGTTTGTGAGCTGGACCGTGAAGTTCACAAAGTGCAAGGTTGGCGGTTTGAACCCAGCCTTTTACACACTGGAAGTGTCCTTGGGCAACCCCAGTCTGCTCCCGTGGGACTCCCAGCACTTTTCACTATACACTGTTGTGTAAATGTGTGAGGCATGCCCTGAATTTCAAACATATACACAAACTGGTACCAAGGCATGTCTTTTTAGTGATATCTGATATGAATCTGATATTTGGTGAAAATGTATAATAATTTAGAATTCGTTCATTTTTTTTTCAGCCATGTGATTAATTGTACAGAGGACCTAGACAGATGGTGTGTCGATGTCCTGCTGTCATTTGCAGAGGTATTCAGCAGAGTGTTAAATAATCTGATGAAGGACAATATTGTGAATAAAGTCACATGACAACAAAACATAAAACACTCACCAGTCTAGTGCAATACTCACACACACACACACGCACACGCACGCACACACACACGCACGCACACACACACACACACACACACACACACACGCACACACACACGCACACACACACACACACACACACACTAAATTAAACTACTAAACAACTAAAAGATGGGTTAGATTACATTTGTGCAACCGACTGATTGTCCAAAGCAATTATGAACTACGATATTGCCATATAATATCCAATATGTTGCTTGACGTGACTCACATGAGTGTTGCCACTTACAGCTGTGTATAACATTTACAATTATAAAACGTCAAATCACACACGCAGTAAAACACCACAAAAGGTTAAGGCATTGTTGTTGATGCCAAGCTAATAGTTACTGGGAACTGTGTCAATGCTAATGGATTGTTTGGCAGCTGTGATTGACAGCTTGTTGCCAGGCTCCTTTACCCTGACTGTGGCTTAGCCAGACACTACAGTATGTTTCATGTCAATCTCAAAGTTCACCTCTGCACAATCATTTTACCAAATTGTTCAGGATCATTGGTACAGACGATACCAGTCTGTGAAGCTTTTTGAGATTATTAATTAAATAATAATGTGGCAATAGCAGATCATCCAGATCGTTTTTACTGTGCATGCGTTGTAATCATCAAATGTGTGAACTCAAGTCAGATGTTCTACATGTCATGACTACTTTTACTTTAGGCAGTTTATTGCAGTATTGTAATCAAACTGAATAATAATGTCAGGTATACGTCAAATGTAATGGGGTGACATGTATTGGTGTAACTTCATAACTTCATTTGTTGGACCAGTTGCATCATTGCATTTCCACTTCTAGCATTCTTATCCCTGGCATTGTTACTGCACTTTGGCTTTGTACGGCAGGATACTGTACATTATTTTTCTCATTAATGCTTTGTTGCATGTGTGGGTAAAATTGCTCCTCTGTTGCTTTGCTAATTTCTGTTCTAAAGAGTCATATTCTCCAACTGTGTGAGGGACAATCAGCCATTCTTTTTATATCTGGATGTGACCTTTAGACACTGACATGAAGTTCAGCTCTGCCATTTATGGAGCTTTGATAAATTGCTTCACAAGGGACCATACTGGCAGATGCAACCAATTAGAAGAACTAATACAATTCCCACATAAAAAGGTGATAAGATACTACAACTTTTATAACTGCAAACTAACAGTAGCAGTTAGTGAAGCAGCAATGTGAAGAGTGAATAAGATGTTGTGGGGTGAATAAAGCTTCCTCAACCTTCCCCCTGTGGCTGAAATACACCTTTGCAAAAATGCCCGCAGTGACCTGGTGTTCTGCCCACAGATGTCTCCGGTCAGATTGTAGGTCTTGCTAGGAATAGGACTTGCAGAAAAAAATGTAATCAAAAAAATGTGCTGTAGGCGGAGCTGCATTGTTTTCTTCCACCACTGAGAGACGATTGTAACTGTGTGAAAGTCACTGCCATTAATCTTATTCATATCATGGTTGTGGCTTTAATCTGAACAGTGCTTGGTAATACGTCTGCTATTATTATTTCCGCCAGGAGGCAATGTTTTTGATATCGTTGGTGTGTCTCTGTGTGTGTCTGTTAGCAAATTTACACAAAACTTACTGAACGGATTTGGATGAGGAAGGTCCGGGATGACACAAGGAAAAAGGGATGAGATCTTGGCACTGATTCTGATCACCGTCTGGATCCAGGATCTTTTCAAAAAGTTTGTCATTCACTGAAATGGAACAAGGACTGAGATGTCAAAGTGCCTCCTGTCCTGTGATACCTCTGGGCCTGTGGTAAAGTCACAGCAGGGGAAGACATCCTATTCTGTTGTCAGTCTAATGCAAATAATTATACTTTGACATGTGTGTTGACAAACTACAGGCCCACAAAAAATAATAATAAAAATAAACAACAGCTCGGGCGGATTTAGGAACACTATTCGTGTCAACAAAGATTAGTCCCTTTTGCAGATACATAATGTGCAAATTAACTCACTCACAATTAGCGACCCTGGTGGAGGTCTGCACTCTCCGAGTGCTTTGTAGTTGCCTTAAGTCACACCTCTGTCTTATTACATACTTGCTTGGCCATGGCTGCAGATGTTTCTCCCCTCTAATTGCCACTTCAGGGAGGAGGTCTTCACGTGTGGAGGCCATAGCACATGGAGGTTTATGACCTACTTTTATCTACCCACACTGTGAAGCAGATTTGCAGGTTTTTCTAAATGGTAACTGGATTTTGGATAGATGAAAGTATGCAATTTTAAAATGGTAAACCACTGATTGGCAGCGACCTCACATATCTCCAGCATCTAGTTCTCCTCCACTGGTCTGGATTTCACTGTATACTCACTGGATGTTAATATACATGCAGTTTCAAGTTAATAACATTGTTCAAATTGAGTTGAAAAATATTGCAGAATTCAAATTGTGGTTGTACATCCCAGAGTGTGAGGTATGAAGGCACCATTAACAGCTCACGGCAGTGTCCAGTGTGTCCACAGCTCTGCAGGCTTTATTTGGGTCAGCCCAGAACAGCAGTTCTGTAATGCTTTGTGTTGCTTTAAATTTAACCTGAGGACTAAAAGCAAGATTCAAATTTAAAAGCAAGAAACATGATTGCAATTATTCCAATAATATGCCTCACTCATGCTCTAGCTGCCTGTATATGTGAGTCATAATAATAATAATGCATTGGTTTATATAGTGCTTTACAGTTACATTAATCATTCACTCCACAGTCAAACCCAGTGTTGGTAAGCTTGTGTAGCCACAGTTGCCCTGGGGCACACTGACATTGCTGCCAGTCTCAATCCCCCAACCACATTCATTCATAGGAAATGTGAGTTAAGTGTCTTGCCCAGGAACACAACTACAGTATAAGCTTAGGGGGAGATTCGAACTGACGACCTGACCTGGTTAAATTTGAACATGGCTCCAATTTTGACATATTGGGTGCCTTATTTTTGATCAGCATGCTACAAAGATGAGTGCACAATTTCAGAGTTTTAGTAAGATTGAAAGTGACTTAAAATGTATGAAATGTATGAAGTTATATGGATGTTCTTAACTCACTACTGTCAGTGTATTAAGTCACTTTATCATCAGCAATGTGAACTACCATTAAATGCTATTAAGTCAATAAAAGAATTCACCACCTCAGATAAGGGTAATATACAGTAACTTTTGTTCCACTTTCACTCATAGTTACACTGTTTTTGACAATTTACCAAGAGACTATGTCAGATGAGATACGGCACAGTCCTCCATAGTGTGAGTTGGTCTAGTTTCAAATGTGATGGATAATGAAATACTCTCCATATGACAGTGTCCCTACAGTCCTGTCTGGTCTTGTCTGGAGTGCCAACCCCATAGTAGAGGCATGCTCACAGTAGATTTGAGGAAATTACCCAAAATAGCCCATCTGAAAACTGTTTGAATCTGTCTGATTGAAAACTATGTCAGTTTTAGTGAGCTACTATCCAAGTGGGTAGTGGTTGGATAATAAGTCCCCAAAATAATGTCAACCATTCATCTTTTTCACATATTTCCATTAAGAGCAGATAGCGACTAGAGAATATCCAATCAACTATGTAACTATATTTGGCTGTTACTGATTTAATCAATCCATTCTATCCACTTGACATTTATTTCCACTGCGCCACTGTCGTCCCCTTTATGAGCCTTTCTGATGGGCTTGCCTTCTATACACACTTACGCAAAGCAGAGAGTCTTGTTCCAGATGGTCCTGGCCTTTAATAGTCTGTCTCTTTCTTGTGAGTTGGCTCCCTCTCCACAAACTGAGCACTGGGATGTGTCCAGGCGCCTGTTAATGAGGCTCAGTGATCTCTTCTCCATGCTGGGGGTTCTGACTCACTGTACACCAAGCTCAACCTGACGAAGTTCCTATGAGGAATCAGACGAGGAAGGATGAAGGCGATGTCTGGGCTTTATACCACACAGTCACAGCTAACAGACTGACTCTAATGTGTCTCTGTGCACCAGTTCTACATTTAATGACCTAAAACACAAACCAATTTGGAATATTAAGGGATTGGTGTTTATGTATCTGTTGCATGTGGAAGCTACTCGCTGTTATGTGTGTCACCTAAAAAAATGAATATATAATCTGATATAAAATATAAAAATGTATGGTGGAGCTGTAGAGCTTCTCAGGGAGATGTGGGCTCCATCCTCTTCCATTCAACATCGAATCTCTCTGAGGGAGGCAAAAAAAGTACCACCTCAGAAAACAGATATTTGTTCAAACTAGGCCCATATCGAGACTAAACAAGGTCAAACAAAACCAAAATGGGATCTGACAAAACCAAACACTCCTGAGAACCCCAGGTCTAAGGTGTACTCTGTCATAGTTAATTGGACAGTCACTCTCTTGAAATTTCACCAACCACAACCTTCTCAGAGGCACTCACTGTAAATGGCATGCTCGACTTGTTGTCTAATATTAAAACTCTTCAGAAGTCATACATTTTGCATCTCAGTCAATATAATTTAAGTTGATTCTAATTTAAATATTTGTCTATGCAACATTTGGGATTCATATGTTTTTGTGATCTGTGTTTTTGAATGAACGTTTTGTCATTGTTAGCAGATACCCAAATATTAAGAGGACAAAAAGAAGTAGAGCGAAGGTCTGAGAACAAGCAAGTCCCTGTTGTCCAGAGTCCAGGAAATGTGAGAGTGACGCCGTGGGTATAGGTGAAAACTTGAATCCAGTATTGAGATGACATTGGTCCCCTAAGGACAAATGGCTACATATGAAAAATTGATATGGGGCAGAAAATAGACTTGCGGTGTCTAATATAGAGTAAAGGTGATGTATCAAAACAGTAGCCCAAATATAATTATTCACTGAGAAACGGGCTTGTATCACACCTAGGCACACAATTGCAAAGACATGCACTTGGGCTTGTTTAAGGCTACATCAGAACAAGACTAATGAGCACTAACACACTGATGGATGGCTCACTCCTGGAGATATGTGTCTTCACCGTGCACAAAGTCATTTAGTTGAATAATGTCTAGATAAGGATTCTCAGGATTAACATGTACAAAGGGAAATATATTACTCTTCTATGTTGTGCTCTTTTTCCTTGAGATCTTACTTGCACACAGAGTTCTAGTACAGGGCTTCATTCTATCTCAGTTTCAGCAGTCCCAAAGCATTGAAGCCCTTTTCATTCCATTCACATTCAAGAAGTTGTGTTGTAATGTATTATGAAACTTAACCCTTGTAAAGTATGGCACCTCTGTTTTACAAATCTCTTGCTGTTTATTCTAAACTAAACTTCTACAATAGAGACACACCAAATGTTTTATAACACACATTGAGTGTGTGCACACAATATTCCATGTAGGGAATACTCTCAAGTCCATAACATAAGGTCTGTGTAATTACATAGCATAATGTATCTCCATGGGGTGCTCTTCAAATGTTGCTGCCATAACCCTATTGCCTCACAACTCTGGGGAACTGTTCAACAAGCTCACAAATGACAACCAGTCCTAATAAGTCATCCACAAGCGGACTGTAGGAACAGCGCTCATATCTGCGCTCAGGGCAGATACATTGATTATCAAAGCATGACAGTTGGTTTTACATTTCAAATAACCCTTGGTGCATTACCTGCAGTTATTTACAATGTAAGCACTGCTCATTCATTTTTAAACAGACCCTTAAGGTCTGCTTGACAGACAAAGCTGGTGAGCAAAGCATGTAGAATGAACTGTTGTTGTTGGACTCTCAGTATGAAACATAGTAATGGCACTGAGAGAAGTGCTGATGAATGCATTATTAATGTGTTAATGATGTAATATGTAAAGGTCATGGCCTCTGTCTGCACACAGACATGCATCATGCAGTGTTTCTGTGTATTGATACTCTGTATTGGTGTTGTGTTTCCATTTTAGATGTTTAGCAAACTCTTATACATGGATTAATAAATGTCTTTGAATGACAAAGGATCAGTAACAGTATACACTACTGGATTTCCTGTTGATTTCACAGACAGTTGGAAACGGAGCCTGACATTCTTAATAACTGGAATAAACCTGTCATTGGAGTGAATTGTAATGTTTTTAGTTTTAGTCTGACGTCTGTTCTATACAATTTACATAAAAAGGTTTATTTATTTAGTCAGTTTTACTGTAATAAGACTATGATGTTTCTGCTCAAAGAAGAAATCATGGCATTCAAAATGAGGTCATACCCAGCAGAGCTGTAGTTCCTCTGAATAAGCTATAGCTTGTGATACAACACTCACTGGAGATTGGACATTTTGGACTATGCTTCATTTAGGTCCACTCAGGGCCACTGCTCCCTATTAGTACACCACACTGAGCGCATAGGTCATCAAGTGTGAGAGGGTACGCCAAACCTGAGCATGTCATTGTGATTGAGTGACTCATTGTCAGAGGAGGGTAGAGTAGCCAATAATTTTACTCAAGTAAGGTTTTGAAGTAAACCATTACTTCAAAGTAAGTAAAAGTAAAAGGTACTGTGCAGTAAAGCTACTCTATGGAGTACAATTTAATTAAAAGTTACTCAAGTAAATGTAACTAAACCCACCTCTGCTCATTGTGGCCTATTTGCAGAGCTGTATTGAAGAACATAGGCATAGAAAATCGTATTTGGGCTGGAGTCCGTCCGTCTGTGCATCGATCCTCTTTCTCGCTCGAAGAGGGGCGCAGGGGTAGGGTGCCCCGTAAAACACCTGCACAAAGAAAGAGCAGGGACGCTGACTACAGTTCTGACACCACAAATGTTTTCTGCTGTGCTTAAGTTACACAACAATTTCAATTGGCCTCATATTCACAGAAAAACAATCTCAAAGAGTGAAAATGTTGACCCAAACCCGACAGAAGCTGTATCCGTTCATAAAGTGCACCTCATTTATGTTGTTGTAGCCTAATGAAACATAAAACGTGAGAGCAGACGTCCGGACAAAGGCTGCTGTAGTTTTTAGAGTTGCCTGGTGTTTCTGCTCTGTCCACATGCAGTGAGAAGTATAGACAGGGGCTATCAGAGCAGATTCAGGGGCTGCAAAAACCTAACCTGATGTCACATTTACATACCCTCCGCGGGTAGTCTCATCCTTCCAAGCTCGGGTCCTCTACCAGAGGCCTGGGAGCTTGAGGGTTCTGCGCAGTATCTTGGCTGTTCCTAGAACTGCACTTTTATGGACTGAGATGTCTGATGTTTTTCCTGAGATCTGCTGTAGCCACTCCTCCAGTTTGGGGGTTACTGCCCCGAATGCCCCGATGACCACGGGTACCACTGATGCCTTCACTCTCCAGGCCTTCTCCAGTTCTTCTTTGAGACCCTGGTATTTCTCTAGTTTCTCATGTTCCTTTTTCCTGATGTTGCCATCACTTGGAATTGCTATGTCAACCACAACAGCTTTCCTCTGTTGTTTGTCCACCACAACAATGTCCAATATATATATAAATTTAAATATAATGAATTCAAGTTCGGCATGTTTTCAGCCAAAGGGAGGGTGTAATGGGTGTGTGTGTGTGTAGCCACAGCTGCCTTTTAGCAGCCATAATGCACAAATGGCTCCTCCATGGCTTGGTGGGGGAAGGGTCTTGCCCATGAACTCAACAGCTGGCAGCCTTGTGATTTGTGGACCTGCTTTACCACCCGAGTTACTGCTGCTCATCCAGTCACCATGTCTACCCAGGCCGGTGTTGTTGTGGATGTTCTACAGGTGTCTTCTTTCTCTGCTAACCCTCCTCTGACAACATGTACCTGCTAATCCCCTCTCTGGCTATCCCCTGCAGCAGCCCTGTGTAATCTCATTACCTATGCATGTCTCATTAATTCCCGTCATGGCCGAGCGGACCCCGAGCACCCGCTGTCACCACCTCGCAGTTTCCTTCAACCACTGCACACAAACCCAGACCTCTGAACAAAGTGGGGGGCGACCGGGGAAAAACGGTGGCTGCGTTGTGTCCACAAATCATTGATGAGGGTCAGCCTTAGATGAGAGCTCACCTTGGGCTTGAAGTCTTGCAGCTCATAAATGAAGACCAGTGGGCTTTTTGATGGATGGACAGCAACTAAATAAAAGAGAGGTATAGTGTCTTCTCCCATGGAGCCTCTGGTTTAAATATGATATAGAGTTAATATGGAATCACTAGGTCACCTGAGCTAATAATAATGTGGAGGCGATGCTATCTTACATGCCTGAGTATGAGGCTAAGTTGTGAGCTTTGCCTTGAAGGTGAACTCTCTAAGCATCAAAATGGTTTCAACAATTCAATATAATTCAGACTCATTGCATCCTTGCGTCATTGACCATTGCCAGTTCTCATAATGTGGTATGGGTGCCACTGGTTTGTCTTCTCATTCTAGGGATACTCAAGAGCAGGCATGTCAATCTCAAGGCCTGCTCTTGAGTCTGCATGAATTTTGTGTGATGTTTCATGACTTTTTGAGCAAAATTTAGTGCTTCAAATATGCGATTCATTTGCAAGAAACAAAACAAATTTAAAAAAACTGCAGTTTCAAGCTGGCCAGCGTTCCTGGGCTCGGGCCATCATCTTTCAGCTGAAATGGTTTGGATGAGTAGTGAGAGTTTGAATGGTTGGAAGTGAAACAAAATATTTTCCAGCACTGTGTTTTTGATCAAATCAACAGACACTGAAATCCTTGAATATGTTTGTAAACACGTGAAAACCAATGAAGAAATTTCACTGCTTTAACCCTGCATACAATATATGGGAAAATAGCGCCATCTGGAGGAAAACAATAAAAATGTACAATCTCAGTCAATGAAATAGTTAAATTTACACTACAGTGTTTCTTCTATTTAAAAAAAATCATTTGAATGGAAGGCTTAAAATACACACCTGGTGCAAAAAATGACTGCAAAACATCAAAACATGTCTTATAGGACTGCAGACGGGTGAAACCTTCAGTAGTAGAACCACGGCCACAGACTGAATAAGACCAACAGTTTGATCAAATCAGAAAAGTGGAGTCTATTGAACCTCACTCAAGAGCAGGTTAGTCATTGTGTGTACATGTACTCAAATTGATTTTCAGTTAAAATCTAATTAATTGGGATGTACCATATTCTGTTACACTGTAAGATTTTTTTCAGGAAGTGGTATTGTATCATTATTGCAAAAAAATAAATAAAAATAAATAAATTGAGCTCTATTTTTTACTTAATGCTTCTAAATATGTATTCACTTGTGCATTATCTTATTTACAAGGTTCACAGGCAGTTTTTAGCCTGCCAACAGAAACAGGCACATCAAAACCCCAGGCGCTTGTGTATTTAGAAAAACTTGTACTATTGTTTCATCACATTCATGATGCAATGCAAAATGTTATCCCCAGCATTTCCATACACCTCCAGTGCCTGTTCTCTATGAAAATGACTTTTCCATATACAGCGTGCCCTGTATTGCACATCACTTTCCGAGATGTGATCATGTCCCACAACACGCTCGAGATGGGAATAATTCCACAACAGTGTGTCGTGTGGCTAGTGTAGCAGCAACCAGCAAGTTTGAATTTGAAATGTTTTTCAATAGCACAAATACAATCTTTGAAGAGACTAGGAGCATTTCAGATTCTTACCTGCTTTAGCCAAGTTAAATAAATAGATCCTCTGAAATTATACCATTGCTGTCTCAGGTTTAAAAATGTTAAAACCATTGCCTCAGTGAAAAGTGTCACATTTTAAGAATTATTTGTATCTATTTTTTTTTTCTATTTCTGCTTTTGTCTATTTCTGGTCCCTCGGTTACAGAAAATCAGGTATGTGTTTTGCTGGCCAAACTTTGTTAGTGTGACTTCCTCGTTGACAAGCTGTGTGCATGTGCATGTTAATAACATGCATGGGTGTTTATTTTTAGTGTCTAGTCGTTTCTGAATGGTATACTATTGGAGAATTCTGCCCTTGACATTACATTAACATTAAAACTGCAAAAAGCGTAAATTAACCAGTCCAACTAGAAATATGTGCATTCAACTCACATGGACTATTTCACATTGATACAATTTAAGAAATCTCTAATACTATCTGGAATGTGTGGAATAAGGCTGATAGAAGTCTCTTTTGCAAGCCAATAGAAAAAATACAGTATCTTGAAATGTGAACTAGTCCACGTGAGTTAAATGTGAACTGATCTACTTTATAGACAAGATTTTCCATGTGAATGATTACTGCACAATTGTTTTTTTTCACTGTACCATTGCACTCTGACATGGCTAGACTCTTGCCAGATGCTAGAGTTACCTTTGGCTGAAAAGCCTTTACAAAAACAAAAACACAGACATGCACAGTCTCTCCCAGGGCTATACCGAGGCTCGGGAGTTCTGGCAGTTTGTTTTTGACACATCAACAGGGCAAACCTTTGTATCTCTCTTGTGTAAAAGAGTGTGATGGGTGTGAAATGTAAAGTGGCTGTGAATAATGAAACAAAGTAAAAAAAAGTGTGCTATTGCTGGGTTGCAGGTTCTAGAATATCACTCCCTCAGATGGGGGGAAGTGTCCAGAATTCTGTATTAATGATATATTTTTATAAGAAATATCCCCCCAAGAAGTCCAGTACCCCCCTGTATCTGTCCAACCACATACAACATCTGCAGGTTAACGTGTTAATGAATGAATAGTCACTTGAAGTGTGAACTCTCTTGAGCAGTTTAAAAAAGAGTTTGTAATATCCTTATGTAATGAATCCAAATAGACAATTGAACATCAAGGAATATCAAGTAAATAATTCTTGCAGGATGGCTCATTGTGAACACTCTAGACATCATGACATAGTGACTGACACACCATAGAGGTCAAGGTCGCTCGTTCAGGCCATTGAACTCGAGGGCTTGTTAATGTGGCCATTGTTCTCTCAATTGCTGTAGAATGATGCATTGTAATCATGATTCAGCACGCATTTAGATCTGCCTCTATAAACACACAACAAGTCTATGCCTCAGTAAGTGTCAGAGATAGAGACACATACATTTTTACGCAAATAAAACCATCTCCACTAACAATATTCATGCCATTCCTACACAGATTATGTTTCCTTTGGGATGTATAGACTGGATGGTGTTGCAAATATTACTGTAATAGTTCCCAATGTTCCACAAGCACAGTAAGGTGTAACAGCTCCATAAAGATACCTCTAATCCCCTGAAATAGCCTGTACAGAGGAAGAGAAGTAACAGAATGGGGTTAAGAGAGCCAACCTACAGCATTGTGTGCAAATAATAAAGATGATGTCTGTAATAAAGGCACTAAGATCCCATCAAATGCCAAAATGATATCTGCTCAGGACATACTGAAAGTAGAATTATGCTACATTTTATGCTCACATTTTATTGCAGCTGATATGCAGTGGGATTCAAAGTTGTTATGTACACTATTACTATTAACTGTATCAGCAGCAGTGTTGGGAAGAATACTTTTAAAATGTATTTTGTTACAAATACTGAATACTTGCTCTACAAATGTATTTATTTATGTATTTTTTATTACCCAAACAGAGTAAGTGTATTCCAAATACTTAAATA
>JAVQKC010039597.1:0-33432 GCA_036025475.1 Philypnodon macrostomus
GAGATTTTGTGTCATACGGTGCTCAAGGCGCTCCGTCAAAATGTTTTGGTACGACTTCGGTAAACTACAAAGCTCCGGGAGTCAGGAGCATCGCGGAGTAATACATACCGGTACTATGCTTCGTATAGTAGTGTGTTATTATTAATGTTTATATATGACCCCAAAATGGCCATATCATTTTTACGTGTTACAACTGAACAAGGTTGAAAGTTATTGTGAATACACCCATTAACGTTAGAACAATGTTGAGAGTTATTGTGAACGCGTTTAATAAAGTTTGACTGACTGACTTGTCTGACTGTTTTGTTTCGCTTAATGCGCCTTTTTGAAGTTTGAAAATAGACCATTCATTGACAGTGCACCTTTTAATCCAGTGCACCCTATAGTGCGGAAAATACAGTAAATTAAAAATATTCCAATAGACAATTTTACTAAAAGCAGTTGTCTTGCCTTGGATGTTGATGACGCTGAACAGAAAGAAGTGTACTTAACTGGTATTACCTTCATGTAGAAAGGTAAGGTCCTTCTTGATGACGGGGAAGAGGGGGATGATTGGGGGCTGGAGGTTCTGATTGTTCAGGACGTTCCTGTACTTGGCCATGTTCCGGGAGGGGTCGAAGAGGTCCTGTAGGTCCCCGAACAGCTTCTCGTATTTACTGGGCAACTTCTCCCACGTTCCTCTGAGCCTGGAGACCGGGGCAAGGTTCAAACCGCTGTGGGACGGGAGGGAAGAAAACGTTAAAAAAATTTAACACGTAAGATTTTTCTGTTCTTTGTTGATGAGGCTAGATAGTATCAGGAATGAACGCAACATTAAGATAGTTTGGAGAAGTTCATACACTTTCTCAACATTTTCAAGATTCAAACACTTTTCAAAAATTCCCCATAAGCAAAGATAACTTCAATGTTCATAATATTGCTGGAATTATATGGGCAATTTTAATCAGATTCTCTGGAAAGCAACTTTCATCACTGTATGAACCATGACTGAAGTGGTATAGTGAATATGGACAAAAGCTGAGATAAGATGCCTAGAGGAAGACCAAAGAGGAGGTTTATGATTGTGGTGAAAAAGTTCATGAAGTTAGTTGGTGTGAGAGAAGAAGAGGAGGCAAAGGATATGATTAGATGGTTGCAGATGACTCCTTGTTCTGACTAGAGCAAACAGAATAAATACCTTATAATGGCAAACATGGAGCTGAAGTTCTTGCATTCTCTACAGTGTAATGCGATCTTGATGAAGTGCTTTATTGTCTTCATGCGCTTGAGCTGGTTGGGTTCCCGGGTCACCTCCGTGGCCACCCAGAAGGTCTCGTGGTTTATGGCCTCCTCGAATCGCTTGAGGCTGGCCGATCCTGTCTTTGAGCGAAGTTTGAACAAGTCGTCTATGTATTCCGTGGGCTCGATGGCACAGAACAGTTCAAAAGCTCTCATGGAAAGCTGTGTGGCCACCTCCACCGTGCTGAGCTGTAACAGGGAGATCTGACCTTCTCGGAGCAGGTCCTGAGCGTCCTCGTCTGAACATAGAGTCTCTGTTTCCATGTTGCTCTTTAGGTAATATCTAATGACAGAGAAAAGGGTTTTATGTTATGTACAATGTTTTATTTTTCTCACTATAGATCCTCCTTGTGTTCTAAATGGACAGTAAAATATTTTCTCTGGAGAAACTAGTCACAGAGCATTACATATATATATATATACACAGATATATATATATATATATATATATATCAGTATCGATTCATCTAATAAGGAGCATTCTTTCATTACTGTATATTTTTAAAGATAAAGCCACATACTTAACAGTAACACACTATAAACAGCAACAACTACACATTTTATTGGACATTTATGAAGTTTATTTCTCATTTAAAAGTGCCTTTTCACACACACTGATGCGTGTATAATACTTTTTTCTAATCCACCAAGGAGACACTCTCCATTTCACTGCATTATGTTGACGTGATATTAAAATGTAGGCTACTTAAAAATATACCAACAATAATATATGTACTGTAGAGGCTATAGCCAAGTTGCTACAGAAGAGAATACAGTTTTACAGTTTATGATATTTGATTTATTTTGAGTTTATTAATGAGTGGATTTCAATAAAACGCAGAAAGAACGTTTGTGAGTCTGAACAGAGCAGTCTGCATGTGTGTGAACGTGTGAAAGTTACGAGAGTTTGCTTTCTATTTATTTAATAAATTAATGTTCATGATACGTCCAGTTTTTCTGGCTGCAGAAGTGAACGGAGAAAAAATGCTCCAATCTCTGCCATCTCAATGGTCACCTCTGGCACGGAGTAAAGTTTCCAGAGATTTACTGCAATATAAAGTGAAAAGGAGAGTTTTTCAGCCCAGCTTGTGCAGCCACGACTGGAGTGCAGGCTGAAGAGGCTCTGCCAGCAGAAACATCGTTCCATGTTCCACAGTCCGTGCAACACGCCGTTTACACAAATTAAATGAATCATCGAAGCATAAAAGTGTAATATAAGGTTTTTGCAAATCAAATGACTTGAATCACGCCATGAATCGTTTCAGCCCTTTTTAAACTTTTGAAACCCATTGTTTTTTAATTATCGTCAACCAGCATTGTCCCATGCCTAATTTGAGCTACACACAAGTGATATAGGAGCTTGGTTAGAAAACATTAGTAAATCTTCCAACATCCAGACAGTTTATTCATTGTTGCGTTTAGCATGCAACATTAGCATTGAGCAAAAGGCTAAATGAGATTTTAGTCATAGATTTTACAGGACAAGTGCTTAAAGGAAGATATTATATTTATTCTGAAACTTTAATAAGTTTACAAAATGTGAGTACTTTTTTAACAAATATTGACTAGAACCATTTATCTGCAGTCCAAAAATGTCCTATTTTATGTTTTAAGTTTACTCCACTCTGAAAATCAATGGAAAAGGAACACATGTGTCATGCTCATCTTAGTTCAATAAGTAACTCGTGTTTTGTACAAATGGATAATCAAAGCCTATGTCTGATGCTTTAACACAGAACACAGCATAATCGTGTTACAGCTCAAGTCAAGCATAAATGCCACACATTCCTTTCCTTCATTCCTGTCTGATCCCGTTTAAGTTACAGTTATGCTGTTATATAACCTTCACCTGCACTGGCTTAGCAACCAGTACATTTACATAAAAGCACAACCCTTTGAGGATTGCTGGATTGTAGGTGACATATCATTCTATAGTCCTATACATGTTAATGGGAGATGGAGGGTTGTTAATCTGCAGATTTTGTGCGCGTTTAGATAGATATAGGGGGGTAATGGACCTAGTCACTAATAAAAATGATCAGATTTCTTATAAAAATCCCATATAATGAATGCAGAATCTGTCCCTTGCCCCTATCTGAGGGTATCAGCAATTTATTGATTTATGTCCCACAAATAGTATCTAGGACTGAAACAACTAATTTTGTAATCAAATAATCATTATCTGCAGTATACAGACTCTAAAACATGCCATCTACTGAGAGAACAACCCACACAGCAGTAATTAAGTCAAAACTATACAAAAAATAAATAAATTTAGAATTTAAAATGAAAAACCTTGTTTGTGTGTAAATATGCTCTATCTAGCTATCCAATTATTAATCAAATAATCAAAAAAATAGTCGTGCAAAATAATCATTACTTGCAGCCCTAATAGTATCCACCTTGTGTTCCAATCAGGCATAACATTATGACCACCAGTGTGATGTTGACAGTATTCTTCCTATTCCACTGTGTGCCAGTCTAATATTATTTACTATCACCATTTATACCAGACATCCTTACCTGCCACTGAGCTGTATCCTATCCGCTAGTTTGGAGAGCTGGTCAGGCAGGCGCCTCTGTTTGATGACCCCCTCTGGTGTGACCGATACCTCACAAAGGGAGTAGGCCTCAGGAGCCGCGGTCAGGGCGAACTCCCGAATCGCTTGGACTACCACCTCCTTGGCCGTGGTGTCTTTCCCGATCATGATGTACCGGGACTGCTGGTCTGCTTTGAACACTCGTAATACTTGATCTGACATATCTGTGAAGTGATGTGAAAATGTACCGTGAGCTGCTGACAGAATTCATTTTGAAGTCAATTTTTGGTGTTGATTTAAGGATTACACAAGCCATGTTAGGTATGGTGACCAGTTGTCCCACTTGAGTTTAACCGCACAGCATGTTCAGCGCAAATCCAGTGTCCCAAATATTGACCCTTAATAGCCAACATTTCATTTATGTACTGATTCTTTGTTTAATCCATGTTCATGACTCTATGGGTAATGTCAGATAAATACACTGAGAAAGAAACAAGCTACATCTGAAGTGAGTAAGTGGCCAATTGACTACCATTTACTATTTAAATGTCATCCCATATTCCAAGCATTTGTATGAGCCAATTTCACCGCTACCTTCACCAAACACACTCCATCACCCACATTCTCTATAATAGAGCTGCACAATACAGATCTATCAAATTAAGTATTGCAATTACCTCCAAACAGAATGGCCAAACTAAAAGATTTTGATTTTGGAGGATCCACAGAATAAAGTGGTTTTACTAAATCATTTGTGGTTTTCTTAAAATAGACTACCTGACCCCGTTTTATGATGAAATTGTTGTTAATTGCTGTTAAACGTTGTTAATCTGTAGTCTGTAAAAGCTCGGGGAGGCACTGTAGTAAAACTGAAATATTAATAAAACCTCAGCGGTCAGGGGAGGAACTAAAGTAAATTAATAATTATGAAAGATGACCTACTTTACATCAGAGAACAGGGTCAGATTAAGCATTTGTAAATGTTCTAAAATGTTTGGGGAAACTTACAGACTACTCCTTTAATGGGTAAAAAATACAGAACATGAAAACAGTGGTAATAAATATCAAAATCAAAATGCCAAAACATCCCATATGATTGTGCTCTTTTGTGTCCTGATCCACCATATGAGAACCATGTGTCTGGAGTAATGTGCAGCCCTACTCCATAGTTTGATCAGAGGTATCCAAAAATCAAATTCTATAACCACCACCTACAGTATGTGCTCGGAGATCAGCCGTCAGTTCTATGCTGTTAAGTCCATGTAATTGGCAGTGCGTCACTCCCATGCATTATATACTGTAGTTAATAAGTCTTATGAATGTCTAAAAGAACTGAAAGCATTGGCAGAGACCTGGGATTAGATACTTACTGGGTACCACTGGGACTGAAAGAACATAAAGAATATGTCACAATGAGACGTTAATATAGTAGTAGTCATTTATATGATCAGTTCTACTGCTGTAATCACTGGTTTGAACTTATAAGGTCAATTACGGAAGGTAATTCTGTCACTCTTTTTCACTCAATCCCACTATATATTCCATTAAAATCATTCATGTCATGAAAATATCTACCATAGTACAGTATATGGCTTTCTTCTAGCTATCCAGATTACTTGTATGACTGTGTAGATGGTTGTAATTAATGGATTGGTTTGTACAGTGAGAGTATGGATTGGAGTGAGTATGGATTACAATAATGTCTTGTTTTAAAACAATTAATATCCATGTTTTTTCTAATTTATTTTTCTCTTGGTATTGCTCAACATTGGTATTGGCCGATACAGTTGACTGATAATGGTATTGGCCTACAGAGATGGCCCATATTAACCTGTTGTGCAAAAAGGATAACCAATTCGTGTTTTGTGTACATGTGTGCCAGTTGTAACCCTCACCAGGCTGGTTGTTGAAGTCCAGGATGCGGTGGTGAGACTGCAGTAGGTCTGGGTTGGACGAGGACAGGTTGCCGCTGACTGGGAGAGCCGGCGGGATCTGTTTGGACTGCTTCATCCCCACAATACTGTCGTCCTGTGATTGGCCCACGCAAACGTCGCTATGGCAACAGAGGAGAGAAGGGACGGCATGAGAACTGCAGTTCTATCAGTCCGAAGGCAGGTGGTGATATTTGTGTAGCTATGGTTGCCAATCTAATCCTACCTTCTATTGCTACATCACTATCAGAGGCGGAAAGAACTAGGAACATTTCCGTACAATACTGTATTTGAGACAAGACAGGGAGCCAACTGGTCATTGTCCAGGGTGTAATAATAGAAACAATGATAATGGATTACATTTATATAGCACTTTTTCTGACAACTAAAGTGTTTGTTACAATTGCATCCATTATTCATTCACTCCATTCAGGTGGCAAACTACCTTTTGTAGCCACAGCTGCCTTGTAGAGCCACATTATGTAATAATTCTGCATTATGTAATCATCTGCCAAAACGTGATAAAAGTTAACATTATTATGTAATATAACCCCATTTTGTAATAATCTGATCCAATATAATATGTAATAAAACTGAACACATTTTGTAATAAGATGTCATCGAGAAAGTTATTAAAAATAACTTTCAAAATAACTCAAAAAACTTTCAAAATAACTCTCAAAATGTAACAACTTGCTAGAAAATGAGCAAAATTGTATTGCATTTTGCGTTGGGTCCTTTTATTACAAAATGGAACCGTTTAATACAAATATGGTTTTATTACATTTTGGTAGATTATTACATAATGTGGCTCTACATGTCTTGGGGGACACTGACCGACCATACCGCACCTACAGCCTCTCCAAGCAATCACATAAGTACATTCATACATGTGTGATTGCTTGGAGAGGCTGTAGGTACATTCATACATAGGCAAGGTGAATGAAGTGCCTTGCCCATGGACACAAGGCAGAGTTTTTTAGAGAAGGATTCCAGTAACTGTCCTGCTCGACCTGCTAAGCTACTGTCTCAGGCCCATAGTTGCCAGACCCAACAGAAAAAAAGCAAGAAGAAAATTAACTACTACTCAACAAATAAGAGATTGGAAATTTACTTGTAGGGTTTGGGGGGCAGGATGCTGGTGAGAGTCTTGTCGAAGATCTTTTTGAGCTTGTTGCGTCCTCCCACCGTGTTGCTCTTGGCCTTCTTACTGGCCTTCTCCAGACCTATGACCTGCTCCACGTCCACGGCCAGGTCGGGGATGGAGTAGCGGCTGCCCTTCTTGATGTCGCCGATCTTGGGGAGGTGAGGAGCTCCGTTCTTTCGGTCGTGTTCCTCGTCCTCCAGGTCGTTATCGTGCTCGGGCCGAGTTAGCAGCTCTTTGAACACTACAGGAGACATGGAAAGAATTATTTTGAAGTTTTTTTTTTTTTTTTAAAGATACAATATAACGTCTGTGACCAGATGTCCCACTTAGGGTTGGATTGCACAGCATTTTAATCTCAAATCCCACAAATAAGTCTAATTTTGTCACTAAACATTTTTCTATAATCAAGGACAAATTATGACTTTTCATATGTATAGTCAGATTAGGACAATAAATGCATATGGGTAATAAGACTCAGAATGCACCAATAACGATACTGGATCGGATATCGATGCCGATCTCCGGCCCAGAATCTGTGGATCGATGAATGGGGCCGATGCTGGAGCTGATATAAATTATTATACTTAATCATTTGGTCCAATATGATGTGGTCATCCTAGATACTGTATGATATTTCAGCATACAAGCAAGAATAGCAAGCGTACCTAATAGATTTGTCTTCACAGTTATGGATAAGTGTGTATTGTTCTTCAAGATCTCATTGGCTTTACTGAGTTGGACATTTTCAAAGTTTTGCCCGTTGACTTCCAAGATCTGCAAGAAAAAATAAATAAATAGTGGTATTAGATTCATGATGTACTCTACACGTCAGAATTAAGGTGACAAGACATTCAACTTTGCACTGAACACCGTTTCCCATAAACTGAACTATATTATCTTTCTTCATGTTTACAAACATTTAATGTCAGATTAGAAATAGCCTTTGAGCCAGCAACAAGCTACTTCTGATGCTGACAAATGCTGAATAACTGTTTATTTTAATTTTTTTAAGTGTTTGTAACAACATTAAAAATAACTCTTATGTTGTATCTTAATGCTGCTTGTGGTTGGGCTGACTATTTTGAAGAAACATCCAATTGCGATTTCTATGACAAATCTTGCTGCCTGATTTGCCATATTGACAATCTACAAGAATCAGGTTTGTTAAACCTACAAGGTAAGCAGGTCTTTACATATGTTTTAGTAGAGGATATTAAGTCGTCTAAAAAACTGCAGCCTTTGCAATTTGCTAATAGTGACCAGTAAAATTCTGATTCAATCTCATTGTGATCAATTGTGCAGCCCTAGCTTATTATAGAAACATTTAAATCTAAATACAGTAGGGATGTAACAATGCCTCGTGCCACGATATTTTGCGATCCAAAAAAGTGATGATATGCATTGTACACACGCCAAAGTTTATGAATAGCCCATGAAATCCATGTCCTGATTGACCGCTAAGTCTCAGTGCTGCGGTCACAACGTCAAACACGTGCAGAAAACAGATGAACCAGACCTGTTTTTTCACCACTGTTTTCGACCGCGGGATGAAGGCCACGGGACCTACGAGCTGCAATATTCTTCCTCTGTTTGTGTGCAAGCAGAGGGGAACACCGAGGGCGGGGCTGCTCAGCGCCTCACTCACAGACACAGAGGGAGAAGCTAGCAGTATGATAAAATAGGTCGTGTGCAACCACTGCTACAAGTAATCAGACAAAACGTATCACCAAAGTAATACAGAACACAGAAAGATGTCAGGTCAGCTTACACATGGAATAAGCACTAAGTAAACTCAATATTCACACCACTCAAACATTTAGGCTACACCTAAAATACATGAGCATATGGATTTATTTAACCTATATGAAGTAAAATGCTACCTTGTATTATTCGCAGTTGGTTAAATCCATGTAATTATGTATTCATATAATTAATAACTCATTTGGCAATAAAGCATCCTACAAAATAACTCTATTTAATTATATTGTGATTGCACCGAACCGAGAGTCCTCTATCATGTATCGAACTGAATCGTGAGCTGAATCGTTATACCCTTAAAATACAGTCTACTGAAGAATTTCATTAATCTCCTCTATTAGCGACTAGGTAATAAATGGCAGTGAACCATGGAATAATTTCTACTCAATTCCCTGTACGGCTGATATATGTAAACTGCCACATTGAATCATTTAGCAGCTAACACTATTTGAAAATCAGCTTGCTTTGTCTTGTCTTCACAGCTTGACCTTTCTATAGGTAGCAGGATGTTCGCGTTTTGACAATCAGTACTCACCACTTCCTTTTTAGGGCAAGAGGAAGTCGCTTTTGACCGGCCATGCATTGTTACAGTATAAGGTTCGCTAAACTCTTGCCAATGATTAGAGACAGTCATAGCTGGTCACATAGAGGGCTTTGAATACAAGAGAATCATTGCTTCCTCACTTCCTTTTGAGGGAAACAGCTGCGGTGGGTAGCCTAATGCCACTGATGCTTGCGAGGATTAAAGGACTTGCCCCGAAGAGTGAAGTGTGAAAATGGTGTCAAAGTCAAGATGTGCCCAAACAGCCAGCAGCGAGGGGAACTTTTAAGAGTATTAGAATGGTGGCTTAAATGGTAGTTAGAGCAAGACCTGAAACCCTATTATGACAAGAAATACATTGGTGTGTGTGACTGGAGTTATAAATGTGTACACTTGTAGCCAACAGAAGATGAATGTTGGACCAAGCTAATCCAGTTCAGTTGCTAGCCAAGGAGTTAGACTAACATTAGCATCTATAAAAAGTGGCATTATACAGTATTCAATATCCAAAAAGATGATTATGTATTGATTCTGATTGTATGTAATACTAAAGACACAGCCGTTCCACTCCTCTGGTCTCACCCAAAGTTATTTGCTTATTTGTTTACTTGAGTATAAACTATTGCAGTCTGGTATAAGATATAGGATTCCTTTGTTTAAGAGGAATAGATACAAAAATGTGTTTGTCCCTTTGTAAATCAAACTGGTTAATGACACAATCTGAATTTGAAAATATAGTATTCAGAATTTTTAGTTTTTTTAACCAGATTTTTCCCTGTTTTAGTCCCGATTCAGTGCTTGGTTTTGTCCTGGTTTAGGCCTATTTAAAAAATGGTTTAGTCCTGTTTTAAACCTGAAATCTCTGTTCTGTCCAGAATGTTCCATGCACATGTCTGCTGTTAAATAAGGGATGCCTCCATTGGTTGTTGGTCAACACAGCTTGTAAAGATATTGAAAATATCTGACAGTCATAAGCCAAAAATAAAGGGAAAGTGGATATTCAAGCAATGTCTGACAGTGAATTAGCACCATAAGTATTGAATTAATACAGAATATGAAAGAGATGAAGTAATAACAGACCTGATCTCCACGTTTAAGGCCCACTTCTGCTGCCTTGCTCCCAGACTCCACGGCATCGATGAAGATCCTGAAGCCCTTCTCCTGACCTCCCAAAAGGGTGAAGGCCAGTGGAGAGTCCCTGGACGGCTTGGTCAGCGTCACCTGTCGGGGCTTAGCCTTAGCAGCACAAGCAATGTTTAACAGTCGGAGGTGACCACACATTTTCTGCACAAAAAGACAAAACGTTAAATATAGATATAGATTCTATTGACATATTAAGGATGTTTTAGACCTACTTCTTTCTCCAGATTGGCTTCAAATTCTTCCAGAAAGTTGGTCATGGCGGAGTCGCCCTCAAAGTCATTGAAGTGATTGTTTACCCACAGCAAGACTACCCGTGTAACCTAGAGCAGTCGCATGTTAACAATGAGGTTTAACAGCAAAGTCAATGCATTTTGAAAACATATAATAAATACATTTCTGCAGACCAACAGTGCAACAGATTCTCAAGTCTTACTAGATAACAGTCTGATCAGTCAGTGAGATGCCTAGGTTAATACAGCCAGGCATTGTAAATGTTGCATGGTTTGGAGACAGTGGCAAGCAAATTCACTCACTAACCAATATTTGAACATTTTTACCATTTAAGATGTGAATTTGTTGAATGTTTAAATTGCACTCCTACAACTTATAGTACCTAATACATTTGAATGTTGAATTGTGATTTTTAAGTAGAAATATGGAGTATTTCTAAGCCTAGAAATTATGTATGATTTTTATTAAAAATGATAGTCTGGCCCTGTTCTATGATATAAAGTAGGTTCTTTGACATATTTATTATTTTGTCAAAGTCCCGCCATAGAGACACGTGTGTGTGTGCGTGTGTATGTGCGTATACACATACACACACACGTCTGGACTTCTGCTTTAATATACTACACACACACTAGGGCTGGGAATAACTGGGTATTTCACGATACTATGCGCGGTACATTGACTCACGATTCCGATATTATCACTCTATGGTGAAACTGTGATAATCAATATATTCATTATGATACACAATAACGTACAACATATCACTGTTTTTAAAGGAACAAATACAGTTTTAAACTGTGTTCCAATGAATGGATAATCTTATTTATGAAATACAGTCAATAAATACTTCAACGGTATCTCACAAACAAGTCTAAATTCTAAAATCAATATTGTAGCCTGCAAAATCGATACAGTTTTGCCAAAAAAGTGTGACAATATATATCAGAATATCTATATTTTGTCACACACCCACACACACTAATCTTTTCGGGAAGTGAATTGTGGCCACTGAAGAATACATGCCACAGAGGCCAGAGCACAGACAATGTGCCCTGATCTAGCAGAACTTATTGAAAAAATTCTCCTCATTGACGCTCCTCTTACCTTGTCCCTGAGACTGGGGTCATGGAACCACTCCAGGAGCTTCTTGCCCACGACCATAGGGCTGGAGAGGAAGGTCCTGTAGGTTAGCAGGAAGTCCTCGATGTAGGTGGGGTCCACCACTGAGTGCTCCTCCACCAAGTGCATGGTCAGACGCTCGGATGTGCCCTGGAAAAGAGGAGATGATCATAAATACATTGGCATTGCATGTGTGTATATGCTGTGAGGGAGTGGGTACATTTTGACTCAATAGACCATTCTTGTGTTTGTAAACCTTTAAAGTGGGGTACAGTAAACAAATTAGCTCCAAATATTGTCAAATTGTAAAATATGAATGAATCAACAAGCTATATTTTTATAACTAACAACATATCAGCTAAACTTTAGTAACGTCAGAGCCTGGCAAGAAAACATTCGCAAATATACCAACATCTGGACAAAAGGATACATTAGATAAAAAAATACGCATATATAATGTATATTAATGGGAAAGAACACTATTTCAAGGACCATGCTGCGTGTGCATGTTAGTTCAATATGTCGAACATGAAGAAGGCCTTTTTAAACATAACAGAATTACATACACTTTTATTGACTTTTTTTTTACATGCATGCTCAAGTACTGTAAATAAAGTCAAAATACAGGATCTGTTTATTGCCACTGCTTTTGAAGGAAGGTTCTAATAAGGTCCCTCCTGTGGTACCTTGATGACGATGTGTCCTTTCCTAGTCCCTGTCCGGTCAAGTTCTCGGTGCTCCTTCACCATCACAATCTCCCCCTCCTCCTCCACCTTCTGCATGTTCTTCTCCACTTGGTTGAGTATGCAGCAGTAGTCTTGCTGAGCTATACACACAAACTACACAAAGACATTGAACATGTGAGCAAATTACTGTAAAGAAATGTATCATTAAGTCATTGCTCTGTTCTTCTGAGTGGAGCTGTGAAGTTTTTAAACAAAATTGACAGTGTTGAAAGCAATATGACTACACCGATCTTCAGCTAAATGAAGAATGATGAAAAATGAAAAGGGCTTTCATTAATTAAACATTTCAACAAAAATGCCACTCTGCAGAACTCCCAGCAGTAGAGCCCTCGAGATTTCAGCTTTTATAACTTTACATTTACTGCATTCCTATAGGACTCTAGACACCCTTAACTTCAGAACAATGCAGCTTGGTACAGTGATTCATTCTATCAAATATAAAATATTATTATGGCCCCAGTCTACAACAAACAGGAAGTCAGCCATTTTGGATTGAAATTGGGAAGTCAGTCTGACCAATATGATGGCAGATCCCTCTATAGCTCCCCCTATAGACTGAAAGAGGAATGTCGTTTTAGGGAAATTAATTGCCTCTTAATCGCTTGTTAACCATAAAAAAACCCTTAGAAATCACACAAACAATGTTCGATAAAGGTGCCCGTTGGTGTCATAGCATTTGGGGCAGACGTATGGGGCTGTTTCGCCGATATACACCTTTCTGTCAGGTATGACAGCTTTTTGCCAGGCTTCCTTTTATATGAAAACTTATAGGGAAACATACAGGCTAAGAAATGATCATTGAAATAACTGCTTTCAAATAATTATTGATTAATCCATAAATAGGGTTACAGAATGTGGTTAAAAGATAAGATGAGTAGAACATTGGGACTTGTACCTGGCAATCGTCCACTTTGGTCTTCATCACCCCCTTCATGTACTCCTTCTCCATCGTGGGTGACACCCCGAAACTGTTCCCCATACAGAGCGCCTCTGCCCGGCCCTCGGGGTACGTCACCTCCACGGAGCCATTTAGGATCACTGACCAGGAGTCCAACTGCACAACAAGTAATGGTTCATCAGAACAATGGTTAGATCTCTGAAAAAATTTTTTAGGGATGCATTGATATACATTTTAGGCCGATGTTGATACTACTTCCAGTGACCAGTTTGGCCAATATCTATTTTCGTACCAATATTTTTGTAAACATGTTTGATACATTTTATAAAAAGGAAAGGAAACTAAGAAATCCCTAAAGAAACAACTGCTTAATGTATTCATTAATTCATAAATAGGGACAAAGTGTATAAAAAATACAATGTGAAACTTTTCGAATTGGCTTTTTTTTCTTTTGGTTTCTTTCCATTTCCAAACCTAAAAGTTATTCTTTTTGCAACAAGGTTAACATCAAGGCCTATACCGATATCAGTCAACTTTTAGTATCATCCTGGCTCGCTTGGAACCAGGGCAGATACTAAAAAAGTACCTGGTACTGGTAACGGTTGCCTAGTGGAAATGTTGAAAAAGTGGGTAGAGTCGAGTCGCTAGTAGCGCTAGTGGAAAAGGACCATTTTAGTCATAACTTAGTTCATTTATATGGACTTCTGCTCAATTATGGTTTAGGCTTGACACAATTTAGACCTAGTTTATTGCCATTTTTGGCATGATTTAGCTCTGGTTAAGACTGGTTTTAAAGACCCCCGTTGTTGGTATTCATTAAAAGAAACCCCTGTACGTCTTTAATTACCAAACAAATAGTAATCAGTCATAGAAGATGGAGTTAAAAGACAATATGTTCACTCCAGTGATGCTTCACAACAGCTGCTCTTTGCTCAATAACTTCTATGTTTACTCAGAGAAGCATATGCACACAGTAGAATGGAAAACAGATGGTTGTCAAAATATCAAACCTGTCTGGTACAAACATTGATTAGGTTTTCAAAATGTGGTACGTGTTCCAGTGGGGGTACTTGGGTTATTGGCAAGAACAGGATAATCATCTGTACCGCATAAAGTTTTGGCCTTTGTTTAGACATTGCATCATTGGCCTGTCAAAGTCCTAGTTAAAATGCTGGTTTAGACCTGGTACAGAAAAGGTAAAAAAAAAAAAAAAAAAAAAAAAATATCTGGATCAGTTAAAATTATTTTAATTAAAAATATAAACTTTATTGGTGTATTTTTTTTTTAGTTTTTTACTGTTCTATGATGTAAAGTAATTAATATTTTACTTTAGTCCCTCCTCTGGCCTATACAGACTACAGACAACCTACTTTATATCATAAAACATTATTTTGTATTCTTTCTGAAATATATTTTTTAAAATTACAGACTACACCTTTAAGTGCAATTGAAACCAGCCAAAATTATCTTAAAAACAAGTAAAATAATCGAGGCCTCATAAGTAAACAAATCTAAACTTGTCAAAATGACTTGCAATTAATATTCAGAATACAAGCCATTTCTTTTTTACAGTGAACAGGTTTAGACCTTGTTTATTTTTTTGTTTGTCCAGCCCCAATTCCAATAGACCCTCAAAGGTTTCTAAACAGAATCTTCTGAATTCCTGAATGGAGGCAATAGATAAATTAGCATTAGCTACAAAATATTGCAAAATATAAGAAATCAAGATTGTTTTTTGACAAATGACAACCACTCTGCTACATGTAGGTAATGTCAGATCTTGGTTAGGAAACATCAGTGAATGTACCTCACATTGTATGTTTATTTAATGTACACATTAGTAACAGTTAGACTTTTGGCTCCTTACAGAAATGTTGATGTTTTTATTGTATTCCTCACCAGAAATCCTTTATTTCCAAAGTTAACTCACTTTTGCCTCCATTCTGGCATTTTGAACATTACACATGACAAACATTTTAAAGTCTATTCAATGCTGATATAGCATTATTTTGCTTCTAGACAGCCACCATATGCTCGTTGAACCTTACATTCTCCGCATTTGGACGTTTATGAAAGTGACTGGGCCCTAAAGGAATTATATTGTGAGAGAGTGTTGTAGGGAAAAAATGAAGCAAATTGTCTTCATTGAAAAGCCCTGTCAGGTCGTGACGAGGGAGAGAAAGAGAATAAATGCAGGCTGGGTTTGTTGCCGTAGGGACCCCGGTGATAAGGGATAACAGCTATTGCGGTTTAATAGAGCAGAAAAAAACATGAAATGGAAGATGAAAGATGCACTGGTGTGGACGGACGAGACGCAAGTTCAGACATGTATACAAACGCTTGCAGTCCATATATGTACAGGTTATTTTAAGCTGAGTGGATGAGTTTGCAATAGCTGGTAGTGTTGTCATGATACAAACATGTCAAACTCTATTTCGATACCGAAGAAAAACACAACGGTTAAATTTTTGTTTTTAAATCCACTTATTTACCCGCCTATTTTATTGAATGTTGATGTGCTTTCACTTTCAAACTTTTTGAACTAATAATAATAATAACTTTTCGAAGTTCATCTCAGTGGCAATCATCTCAAATTTTAGTATAGATTTTTTCACAACCCTAATAGCTGGTATAAAATCAACAATACAGATGAATAACTGTTTTAGCAACTGAACTGTGGCTAGTGAAAATTGTAAGTGGCAAGTATTGCCACAGTGTCCAGTGAATAGACACATGCCCTGGCTACTCTGTGTTTAAGTTATTAATAGATTACTCTAATTTCTACATTAGTTATAAATTAGAGCTGGCATGCTTAATATTTGTAATGTATTATTTGATGCTGAATTTTTGTACAGCTCTTACTTAGCACTGCCTCAAAAAAAAGCAACAGTGGCTAGCCTGTTTATAGGACTGTGTTTTCTGATTATCACACTTATGTGAAATGCAAACACTCACCTCCTCCCCATCATTGAGAACGATGGTGCCTGCTCGCTCAACCACAGCAAAAACCATGACGGCACACAGCTCCCGTCTCACCGACATGGTCATGTTGGCAAAGGCTGGCAGCTGGTGCATGAACTCCAGCAGTTGTTCTGTTAAAGAGAAAAGCATTTGCGTGTAAAAATTTTTAATAATAATAAATTATAATTTTATCAGACAGTATATCGTATTTTCCGCACTATAGGGCGCACTGGATTATAAGGCGCACTGTTAATGAATGGTCTATTTTCAAACTTTTTTCATATATAAAAGCACACTGGAACATAAGGCGCATTAAGTGAAACAAAACAGTCAGACAAGTCAGTCAGTCAAACTTTATTAAATGCGTTCACAATAACTCTCAACATTGTTCAAACGTTAATGGTGTATTCACAATAACTTTCAACCTTGTTCAGTTGTAACACGTAAAAATTATATGGTTATTTTGGGGTCATATATAAACACTAATAATTAATACACTACTAATATTACGGTGAAACGTAGTACCTGTAGTACCGGCGATGCTCCTGACTCCGGAGCTTTGTAGTTTAACGAAGTCATACCAAAATATTTTGACGGAGCGCCTTGAGCGCCGTGTGACACAAAACCGCTGGGAGGTCAGTAAGCACAACCAGAATTAATCCATATATAAGGCGCACTATTGGTTTTTGAGAAAATTAAAGGCTTTTAAGTGCGCCTTTTAGTGCGGAAAATATGTTAATTGTTATTATGAAGTCACTGTGCCAGATTAAGGTTTAGCATATCAATATAGTCAAACTGAAAGTCCTATGTCCAGTGCAGCAAATTGTCTAAGAATGAAGAAAGAATTTTCTAAGAATGAAGCACTGATGTTTTTATGAGTTAAATTTATTAATTATTCAATAGTCCATTATCCATATTAATGTAAATTGTTCTCATTCATTTAGCTTCTTTTTTTAAAGCTTAAAATCTGTCGGTTGTGTGGGTTAAGGGGGTAAGAAGCTTGTTGAAAATGTATGTTTAGTTGTAGAAAACCCCAAAACAAAAGCACCACTGAAAAATATTCTATCACACAAGCTGATATATAGTAGGCTATTTGTCATCAGATAAAACAGTATTCAAAGTGGTTGTGGGTGCATTCTGTCAGATTGAATACTGCTGTAGAAAACAGTGGCAGATCACATTGTTGTGGCAATATTTCAACATCAATATCAGATAGCATATTACCCTTTCCACACTTTACAACAACCACAAAGATCTCTTGTTTAGAGCCTGAATTCAACTGAAGATATAAAACCCAAATGCATGATCAAAATATATTCAATGTAGTGTCAAAACATGCTGTCACCACTTGATAAAGAGGTTGCTTTTAATACAAGGGAAATAGTGTGAGTAAACTGCCTTTGGGGAGCTGTACTGTATTATATTATATTCTGACAGGCAGGCTTTGTTTTATTTAAAAATGTGTCATAATTCATTCTCCAAGCAACAGAGAACAATTTTGTAGTCATCTTCACTGTATTCAGAATCCCAGCCTTACAATGGGTGTGTCCCTATTGCAGTACAGTGCTCTACACTAACAGCATACTGTATGTGCCAGCAACATTTCTACATATCTACATTACTTATCTACATTTTTAATATGTTCATGAATCTGTATAGTTAATGTCAAGGTCCAAGAGTTTATTGAATATTTTATTTTATTACCACTGTTTCAAAGCTTTTGCAACGTGACCCACATTGTCCCACTAAAAACATTTTATGACACACATTTTGTCCATTATGACCTGTTCACCCTACATACATTTTGTCCATAATTCTTTTCTATGTACTATTTAATAATTGTCTTTATTTAATTTCAAATTGTATCATAATGTACTCTTTCAAGCTGGTTAGAGAATACTTTTATCTTTCACTGTATTCCCAATCCTTAGTCTGGAAGCTACAGTGACATATTATGGGTGTGTCCCTATGCGGTATAGTGCAGTCTATGTTAACGCCTTTCACTATGGAACATGCACTATATTTATTTTGTGTCACTTGACTGTAGCCCAGGCGATTGCCACTAGCTGGTGTACTCTGTGACCCAAGCCTGGCTTGACAACAGCGGGTACGCAGGGGCTGCGGATGCACTGAAACTTTAATGTGCTGGGGAGAGGTGAGGATGTTGGCGGAGTGACCTAGAAAAGCCTGGTGGGGATGTGCGGGGGGTGGGGTGTACAATGGGAGAGTTGTTGGGGGAGGGGAGACGTTGTATATATTCAACATTCACAGCAGAAATCTGGAGCTATACCTGTTATTAGCTGAACAATTTAAGGATGCACCGGTGTATACACACACTCTCTCAGCATAAAGGACCTCATTCATCAGTTCTGGACACATCTAGACATGTCAATCCTGGGAGTGGATCCCTCTATCATGAGGTTCTCATATACAAAGAAAATTGAATTGAAATTGTATACATAAGCTCAACATCAGTATAGGCCGATGTTCACACTTTTGACCGATATTGGTATCAGTATAAAGATGGCTGATAATCTCTAATTGAAATAGCAAAGGCAGCAAGTTAAAACTTGCTGTTTAAGAGATGAATACTCTCAAACCTATGCATACTGTCATTGTGTTCTTGGACAAGACATCTAATCCATATTGCCTATGTATGAATATGGTTCTGCAATTGGTGGTTGATGATGGTCAGAAGGGCCATAGGTATGTTATGGATGCCAGGTTTTCACATCAGTGAGACATTAATGCAATTGTAAAGTGTCAGAATAAGCGTTGTATGAATCATTATTATTATTATTATTATTATTATTATTATTATTATTAATATACCTCTCATAGATGTACTGCGAGATACAACCACCTCTTATCATCCACTGACCTATGTCATCATCGGTCCTGTCCATGGGATCCTTCTCGAGGCAGTCCCGTACGATGTCCCGGCTCATGAGAGGGTCGGATGCTCGCTCGATGTCCTCTTCATCATCGTCCTCCTCAGAGTCCACTGCAGTCTCCGGGAGGCCGCTCAGGTCCATGTCACCTGGTTCGTTTTCTGTGGCCTAAAAACAACACAGCACACAAGATACTCATCAATCATCTGCAATTAGAAAAGAAGTGGCCCACTACGGATCTTTGCAAAGGTGGTCAACATATGATTTTGCGTAAGAAACTGCGTGCACATTTTTACACTTCTTTAGAATTTGAGACTAAGGGTAGGCGATATGGCGATAAAAAAATGTATCTTGTGATATGAATCTGGGAGTTGTTGAAATGTGCTACAGTGCATTGATTTATGCTCTGCTCTTTCTGTCATTTTTACTGTAACAATGCCAGTAAAAGTCTTATATGAACACTGGATCAGATGTACATTGAATTTGTAGTTAAAATTGTTTTATGTAGCATCAGTCTTCAGTGTAAGGAAAATAATTCATGATAAAATCAAAATTGGGATCATGGCTTGTATATAATATTTTTACCATATCCCCCACCCCTACTTGAGATGACAAAAATATGCATTTATTTGGCATATGTTTCAAATAATTGCACAGAAACCTGGTAGACTGTTCCATTAGCCAAACTTTACTTATCAACAATGTTCCCTACCAACTGACTGACAGCACACCAATAAAAGTGAATTATCATTTGTCAAAACCATCATACAGTACAACCTGCTGAACAAAAAACTTATTTTCAAGCTAAACTTAACTCAAAGATATATTGACAAACGATTGTGGTCTGCTATGCTTTTGTAAAGATTTTTTCCAGCATAGCATCAGTGATAGTGCTAATCAAGCCACTTGCATGTTCCATATCAACTGACTGACAGCACAGCACACCCAATTCTTTGCTAAAATCATCTTGCAGCATAACCTGGGAAAAAAAAATTATTATTTAGCAGAGAAGCAACCTTGAACATGCAGCTTTAGCTTTTGGAATCACTGTTTGCTAAAAACGTCTCTCCCCAATGTTCCCCATGCCAAAAATGTCTCTAGCTAATTTTCTCTATCAAATCACTGACAGCACACACACATATACACACACTCATTTGCTAAAACCATATTCTTCAGACCCAAATTGCAATTATTGGCATCTGTGTGCAGTAAAAATGTATTGCTGAACCTACATCAGCTTAACTTGGATCCTATCTTGTTTAAAACCATTCTTTGAGCAGGTAAAACCTCCAAAAATATGAATACAGTTAATGACAGCCACCAACGATCTCATCATCTGTGCAGAGAATTACATTTGACCTATTTTTAAGCAATGGATTAGTGCTTTCGGGTACAGTGAGAGAAAGACAAGCGTCAACACTGTGTAATGTCTGCATTTTTCCCCCAGCAAACTCCAGGCAATTCTTTGAAAGCACAAATTTATGCAGGAAAAGCAGAAAGTAAAGCACCCAATTACTCATTACTAACTTCCACTTGATCATCAAAGAAAATTAGCAAGGAGTAGGGATGCAAAATGAATCAAAATCGCAATTTTAATGGTCGCAATTAGCATTTTGGACACCAATATCCTCTGCACAAAAAATATATGTAAAAACCTACTTAGCTTGTAGGTTTAACCTCTACAAACATGTTCTGAAAGGCATGTGATTCTTGTGGAATTTTAGCAGGTAATATTTTTTTTAAATCCAATTGCAAATCTAATCACAATCAATAGTTTTTTTTAAAAATTGTGCAGCCTTACTACACCAGTTTTAATTAGACTAATACAGTGGGGAAATAATCAGTAATTGAATCACAATTGCAATATTGCTTTCAAAACAAAAATCACAATTTTCTCAAATATGTTCAGTCCTAAAGAGTTCGATTGATTTCTTGAAGGTGAATCCGTGCCCCCGAGAGCCACAACAAAGCTTTCCACCAACAGCCGCCTTACCTCTGAAACTTCCAGCCTCTTTAAAGGAAATGAAGAAAACGTTGCCTTGACTAACTGCTCGTAAAATCCGAGTACCAGACGCATCTTCAATTCCCCGAATGTGATTTTAATTTTTAAGGTTTAAGAGGGAGATGTTGTGTCGGTGGTGCTAAAGAACTATGTCTATGCCGTTTCTGCTCCAAAGGCCATGGGCAAAAGGTTCATCAATGATTCAGGCTAGTGTGTGAGTGGCCATCAACAGAGCAGCTGGGCGGGGTCAGGCAAAATCTATAAAGATGTTCTAATATGAAGTTAAAGTGAAATGACATGTCTTAAATTTGTATTCTGAAGGTTCCCAAATACAAAAAAAAAATCAATAATTACTATAATTTTTTTTAAATCACTAGTTTTTTGGAAACCTCTAAACCAGGGGTGCCCAGTGTCGATCATTGGCAGGCGGATCAGTGGCTTTCATGCACACACAAACACACACATACCACACATTGTAAGGAAGAAAAACTGCCCTCTTTGGGGGGGTTAACATCAAGGAGGAGACAGGTCAGAAAGTAGTTCACAAAGTAGTTTGTTGTTGGCCATGAACCAAAGAAAAGCTGACTATCAGAGCCTCACAAACCCCTCCCCTTGAGTGTTACCATGGAGCACCTGTCCCTCAATTTTACTATAATATTGTTAGAATATATTATATATATTGAAGAGAAGACACAATGTTGTTGCAATTTTGTTTCCTTTTATTTAGCTTTTGAGTAAGCCAGTATAATCTGTCTTAGATAATGAATGTAGTAAATCCAAACTACAGCCCGGGCGCTCAAATGTGGCCCTCAGGCTTAGAGTACACTTTTCCGTGTTGTTATAATAGGGACACTAAAGGCTCATTTATTCATGCTACGTTTGAAACGCAGACAGATATGCATGGAATCTTCTGTCCGTCAACTGTGTTGATTCTGTTCGTAGTTATCTATCAACAATGATGAGCTTGCGGATGCGTACCAAAGGAGCAGTACATGCATTGGCCCGAGTGAGCGACCAAAACAAAGGGCAGAGAATGTCAGAAGCTAGTTGGTGGCTGTATATTCAAAAACATCACAAACTGCCGCTGTTTTTTTTACACGTCTGTACACATGTGAGACAGCTCCAGCCCTCGCCACTGTATAATGTGTATCTCCAAATATTGTATTAAGGATGTGCCCCCACAGTTTGTATGTGACCTTGGAGTGATGAGTGTTGTTACTGGCTTTGTATCCGGAAAGTACCACAATTTATTTATCTTAAAAATGCAGATAAATTATTCTGATGCCAAATTTGAGTGCCTATATTCTGCACTCAACATAATTAAATAGTAATGAAACCAGAGAAGGACTTGCTGTTACCATCAAAGTAAGAACGCAGTCAAAGATCCGAGGCACACTGTAGTATATAAATACAAATCCTTTATTGTAGCATGGATATGCCGACGCGTTTCGACACGAAACGTGTCTTCTTCAAGGCAAAAGGGTACAAAATACCAACAGGTGCTGAGTTTAAATAATGAGTGGTCACGTGGTGGCCAGTCACGTGAACCAGACATTAAATACAAATAAAATACATTTTAAAATCCAATAACAAAGAAGTTATTTCATGATGTTATTTCATCCTTGTAGAGCACCTGTAGTCTACTTACAATTTTTGACCCACTGCAGCACTCTCTTTTTTCCTAAGTTTTGATAATTAAATAGTAGTTTATCATTTTAAAATAATTTCTGGAGCAAAAATTATTGTTTTAATGGGTAATGAAGACTTCCCTGTTTAGGCTTAGCTCGTTCTCCTCGGCTATAGCAGCTTGTTCGGCCCAAAAAGGCCTATGTTTCTTGTTGGTTCGGATCGAGGGCGTATTCACACCAGAAGCGAACCCCACCAGAGTCCAATTGGAAGCGGACTGAGACAACCTCAAAAAGTGGTTCTCAGTCAGGTTGTTTGGTCCAGACCAGGGTTCACTTGAGTGTATTCACACCTGCACCAAAGGTCCAGACCAGAGTTGGAAACAAACACTGATCCGTTTAAAGTGGATTAAACGTGGCAGGTGTGAATACACCTTAAGTGAAAACACCTGCCAGAACATATGTGGCCAGAACACAGATACAACCGACTTTTGGGGTGAAGTGAAATCAGTCACCTCAGAGAGTGGCCTTCTTCTGTATTCATTTTGGACAAAGTGAATCAGTGAATAAAGTTTGGACACCCCTGGTCTAGAGGGTCAATCTTCTAAATCTGAGTGGGCTCACATAATGGGCATGTGTTTTTGATTGTTCTAATAAACTTCGTAAAATCACAACTGAAAAACATTTATTTATTTGGCTTATAACCATTTTATATAGATTTTTACTGTTTGTACATTACATGGACAGGCTGGTATTGTCTTTGCAAGTATATAAGAATACAATACAAATTTTAAAAAAGAACATATGCTTTAAAATGAGTATGTGTGTTCTGTTAACTTCACATTATACACCAGAAGCCATGCCGTTAAAAAAATATGTTATTGTTTTGTATTCCTACACTCACTTGATCTTATGTGACATGCATTAAACATCAATCATGTGCGGTAAGCATTAACAGTCAGTGGCCACGTTGGGCTTTGTTAATATTTTATCAATGCTATTCTGGGATCAATGCATTCAAAGTCCTTCTGAGGGGCTGATTTCATGATTTATTCAGGTACAAAACACAGCCCCATGTTGGCAGTGACGTGAAAGTGAGTTGAAGAGGGCACTGATGACAGGCCAGTAGTGCGGGGAACCTCAGGGTACACAATACATGGCTCATGATAAGATAATATCTAAATATGGTGATACTCGATATATATTACACAGAATAATGTGTTAATTTAATGATTAGAACAGTGAGCACTTCAAATGTATCTCACAAATAAGTAACTTTCTAAAAATAAAAAAACAAAGTATTGTCAGATTAAATTTTTGTGGAATGTACAAAAGATGATCAATTCTGATATACTGCCTGCTATACCGATACAGTATCTAAAAAAAAAAACACTACCCCTACAGGTCAGGGGTTGAATGGTCAATGGTTCACATGAATATGCAAACTGTAAAGGGGCCCTATGATGCCAACCTCACTTAAATTGTAACAAGTAAATAAACTATTTCTGCATCATCGAACTTCCATAAAAAATAATGATATTGCAATTCACCACATTGTGATCGAAAATGTAATTATTTTACATTGTTTGCTTAGCTATAGTGGACATGCAACTGACGTGACCTTGTTACGCAAAGCAAAAGTTCCCTAAAGATGTTTTCATGATTGGATGTTAAACTAGAAATGAGCAGACCTCCGCCAAGGCAGCTATTTTGAAAAAATCATGGATACAGACCAAGTGTTCCTCGTGTCATTCCTTCCCTAAAGAATTCATCCAAATCCATTCAGTAGTAAAGTCACTTACAGACAGACGGACTGCCTGACGGACAAACGATACCAAAAACATTCCCTTTTTGGCAGATCTAATTAAAAAATGTAGAATTCTAAATAGATATAAAACAATGACATAATATGGGCCCTTAAAATGCTAACCTACAACCAGCTCAATATTTCTTGGACAGGGTCCTTACTTATTTGCTTTATCCAAAACAGCCCCACGGAGGATAGTAGAAGTCCCTACTGATTTTGCCCAGTCACATTATTCATCCAGAAATCTGCAGGGAGCCACTATAGTAAGCAGTAATGTTGCCGAAAACAAACAAGTCTGGAGAGTCATGCAGCGAACTGTAAAAAATTACTACGAAAAGGGGTGTTCTTTAATTATGTGCATTTTAAATTGGTACAAGACAAATTTTAAGGAATACATTAAGCCTATACTGTAGATTGGCTGCTCAAAGTAACAATCTGTGTTCTTTATTGGACATCTGCCACATTATCCCCGTTAGTGTACCAACAAGAAAGACATTTTAACAATACAAGATATTTTATTTAATTTATATTATATTATTATTATTTATATGAATTCGTTGTTTTTAATAGTTTTGATGTATTTACTTATTAGGCTGAGATTACATGGCTTGCCTTAAGATATTTCTAATATTGTACAGCCATACTACACCACCATCAGTTAATAATACAGTTGTAAAATAATCGCAAAATTCAATATTGCTTAAAAAAAAACACCTGCCAATGAAATAAGAAAAATGCACTTAAAAGAAGATAAAATATTGCATTTCACTAGCAGATAATTTGGTTTGAAATAATAATAAAAAAGAACCAATGTAATGGAAAATGTATTCTTCAGATAGGTCAGTTAGGGAACATTCTTTTGTTTGAGAAGCTGTCTGAAGGTCAATCCCTGCCCTTCTTTCCCACTCTGAAGGGGACACTCTTCAATCTTCTGTCTGATACTCTAACACTCTTGTAATTCTTCTGTCTAAGAATTCAGGTTGGACAAACTCCTACCTTTTGACACTGTTAAGATACTGCCTTATTAAAATGCTGCCTGTTGTTAGAGCAGGGCAGAACACTATTTCTATCATTGCTTAGTGGTTGATTTGTGTTCTCCTTGTGCACAAGTTTCTTAATAAAGTCAATCTGCTTATTGATACAGAAAACTGTCTCATTATTCTTTTTTAATACTTAATATTTCCATACCAGCAGTCAAAAATATAAATAAAAGTTATTTTAACTAATCAAAATGTTTTCCTCTTTCATTTATGAAACTGGCTTGCAGTGCTTAAACTACATTCTAAACTATGGAATCGTTTACCAACTATTGAAAACTTGAGTTAAATAGTTAAAACAATGGCTTAAATCAATTCAAAAGTGCCAACATTAACAGTGCCACCATTAACAATGCCACCATTGAACATTTTTTTGAGTATAGTACTATAATTTTAACTCTCATAATGTATGTACATATATTATTATAGTCTAATTGTGCTTGGACAGGAGTTAAAAATTAGCAGCTAACACACTCAAACAATGCATCTGGTTGACCCAATGTAATTGTGATGTCCATAATAAATAAATATATACAAATTCTCAACACCTCTGACTGATTACCTGACTAATTAGAATTCCATCAGATTCATTGCTATATTCAAATAATGCAACCTCAGTAACCATCTTCTAGGGGATAATAAACATGTGCATTTTACCTTCCTGTATGTATCGCAGCTTTGGTGATACAGTCTTTGATGAGGAAGGACTGGTCCCACAACGATCTGGGCATACACCATTATCCAACATGATGTTTTGTGAGGTTTTCTATCCATGTCCACAGGTTCCCAAAATATCCAGTGACTGATCACAAAATTAGCAAATTCTAGATTGATTTGGGCGATGTAGCTACCTCCGGCCACTGACTATTTGCTAAAAACACGACTGCCAAACACTTAAATAGAATTAAATAGAAAAAGCAAGACTGGGAAAAATTAGTTTGAGTCCATTTGCGTTCTCAATGGAAAATATATTTGTTACAAAATCCAGTCACAAGAGGCCAAGCTTGGATAAATTGAAAAGGTTACATCAGAAAAGGTCTATATCAAATCGGCATAAAAACATTGCAGGGATTTGCTGTGGAAATAAGAAAATAGTTAAAGAGAAAAAAAGTTAGGTTAGTCCAAATGTTAGTGTAGAAATACAAATGTAGCTACCAAACCAACAAGAAGCAGAAACAGCAGCAATGAAACGAAATAACAGCACATTTGGGAGAGAGTGCCCTGCTGAGCCCTAAAGCAGATGGCTCTTAGTCCAGGATCACGGGCTGGGGACAGTACGGTCCTTGCAACCGGCTGCTGCCGGTCACATCAAATCCCAATGAAGCGCACACCCACACCCTCCACACACACATACCATCCTCTTTATTGTTACAATGCCAGTGTTCATAATAATAAAAAATGTAAAAGGATTTTATGAAGACACTGATAGCAGTAGTGTTCTGTGTAGGTCAACTAAAATCATGATACAATATTAATTGATTGATATTGGCTTAATAATTGTGATTTTTGTTTTCATATATATCATATATCATAACACTCACCCCTGATTGATATTGCAATATTCAACATGGTTATCGATTACTGGATGTTTTTCAAATTCCAATGCACAACATAGGCCAAGGAAAGGTCAGTGCAGGAGTCCAGAACATGTGAGGGACACAGTGAGACTAGCATTGGCCCAAACAGCAGGTGAAGGAATTACCAGCCCATGGGTGAGAGCAGAGCTAAGAGGATTACGGTCAGCGTTTGGGGCAAATACCACAGTCACAAGACCCTGTGTGTGTTCAATAGAGCTAAATGCTAGTTTGTTTACCTCTGGGGGAAAAGCAAGTTGGAAAAACAGAGTTGGGAAATCTATGAAAAATGCATACTTCTTTTCAGTTTTGGTAGTTGTACTTATGGCACTGACTGACTTGAGCATTTAGTTACATATGGAATAACTTTTGGAAGTCTTTTAATGCATATTTGATGAAGAAGGGAAAAAATATTGTAGAGGGCATTTTTGATGATACAAAGTTTATGCTGCGGTCAGTGGCGAAAGGCTGTGACCAGTGCAGTATTGATTTTGTCCTGGTATAGATATTAATTTGACCTGGTTTGGACCTCATTTAGTCCCAGTTTAGATTTTATAGACCTGTATTAATCTAGGTGTGGACCTTTTTTAGTCTCAGTACATACATTATTTAAACATTACTTTCAACTGGTTTGGAGCTAGGTTTAGACGTGATTTAGTTCCGGTTTAGTCATGAAACACCCTGGGTCTTTTCCCTGTAGTTTTAGTTAGAATCATCTAGCTAAAACTACAGTACAATAGGTTTGCCCCATGTAGTGATCAATCCAAAAAACTCTGCTATAAACACATTGCTCCTGAAGCTTCTTGCCACTGTTGTGAGAGTGGATAATCATGACAGACAGATTTGGAGTGGCCAGTTTCTGACCACCTGCTTGTATCCTCTGCCTCAGTGCTCACCTCCCACTGACTGTAAAATGCTTTATAAGACTAATTTCCAGTTGTGTATTTGTGCCTGACAGCACAGAATTATCCAAATTCCACAATTCAGTTCAATCTCGAGTGGTCATTTTGAAATTTTGTGCCAGATCATTCAGTTAGGAACCCTATTTTATTAAATCAAAACATTTTCTGTTTATAAAACCTTTCACACAACTAGATTCCAAATTATACAGTATATAAAAATTAGTCATTTACATTTTTGACCGCAGTTGGAATTCTCAGCACTCGGACCCACTTACAACTATGACATTATGATGCTTACACATGACCAGTTTTTTTGCAACTTTCTAGACCCTCAAAGACCTCAAAGATTCACTTTATAACTACACAGCCTCTCTGACACCACCAAATACCAATAACACAACCAGATTCATGCATAGTGGTTAAATGTCTAGCCTAAAGACACAATGACAGTATACACAGGGTTGAGCAACATTTGTACCGCAACCCTGCAATTACAGAATGACTGCTCTATCACTGAGTCGTTACCACCCCCTTTGAGTCCTGAACCACAGGTTTACAATCCTGGCTCAAGTTTATCAAAATATATAAAATGGCATTCTTCATCACTGTCTACCACCCATTCAATACATGCATGTAACCACCAATTGCTTCAGTTCACATGCAACTTTATACAAATTTTAACAAAACCCAGCGATTTCAAAATGACTTCGCCAAAAACATTTGTTGATTTAGTTAAATTCAAGGCATAACAATCAGTGACGTCAACCCTAAGCAAACGCTCACAAGAAAACAAGAAAATGACAAAGTGGTTAATCAGATCAATAGATATTTTTGATTGAAGTCACACAGTTGCAGGGAGGCTCCACGTGGGGCGGTATCCGGGCCGTCAGGAGCATTGTGGGATAGGGCAGGTCCTTACCTGGTATATGTCGGACAGGCTGCTGCTCCCAGAGTCGCTGGTGATACTACATCCGGAGTGGCTGGAGGACACGTGGGTCCCCTGTGGGTGCACACCGTCGGCCAGGTGTAGTCTGCTGAAGTCTGCAGGGAGCTGCCAACATACACGCCATGGTCAGTATCGGCTAGGCTTACTACGGGCCACACTAATGTGCATCTGAATCAGGCATCTGAATGATTACATAAATAATATTGAGTGAAATACTAAGTAAAAAAGGCGGGTAGATTAGACAAAATTAATCACCTTAATCAGAGACTGTGTGATTTCTAAGTGTTTTTATATTGTTAACGAGCAATTAAGAGGCCCCGCCCCCAAACCATGACAAACATTGAGAGGGGTCTATTTGACTTTTTTATATTTGTGAAGGATGTTTTTTTGTCAAATTTTGTACATTTCACTAAAAACGTCATTCTTCTTTCAGTCGGGGGGCGGTATAGAGGTAACTGCCATCATATTGGTCAGATGTGTGCAATTGGGTGTTTCAAGTTTTAACCTAATCGGGCAAAGTATGTGCAAGTTAGAAGCTGTCAAATATACCTGACTTCCCAATTTCAATCCAAAATGGCCGACTTCCTGTTTGTTGTAGGGTGGAGTAATATTTTATGTTGGGTACACTGTGGAGAATCACTGTACCAAGTTTCATTGCTCTCTGCCAAAGTAAATGTGTCCAGAGTCCAATAGGGGTCATAAACATGGGGGCGCTATAGAGGCATTCTTTATTTGATCTCGCCTTTGCCTATGTACATTAAATATACAATTGCCCGGATCACTGTGCCAAAATTCAGGCAATTTCGTTTATGTTCAATAGGAATATTTTCTCAATTAAAGTGCTTCAGGGCATAAATTGTAGAAGTACCAAACTCAATCCAGTTCACCAATATAATAAGACACAGTCTGGTCTGTGCAAACGATAAGCTTAATGCAAACAAAAATAATTACATCTTTACAAAAACATGATAAATTGGGAAACAAAAAGGAATACATTTTCAAAAAGTTCTATCTTTAGCTCTCATAATAGAAATGAAGGTACTAAATGAAGTACTTGTCATGAATAATCTTTTATATTTTGGCCTGTATTGTGATCCAGCATCAAAAATATTAGCCATTTGTGGTTAGCGTGGGTTTATTATAGGTAAGTAAACATACCCCAAGGAAAATTCCCCTAGTACTGTGGGCTATCTGTTAACCCAGCTATAATGCTAATGAGGCAACCCACTTTTTAATGTGGATGACCCTAAAATAAAATCACCACTGGATAGATTAAAACTACTACTCACAATATTTCTACAAAAGAAGCCACCAAAGAAAAAGGTCAGGCTCTCAAATATTTAATTGGACCACCTTCAGTTTGATTGCGACACACATTCGCTGTGGCAAAGCCTTCTCCAGCACATCCCAAAGATTCTCAATGGGGTTAAGGTCTGGACTCTGCGGTGGCATATGACCGTGCTATCAGGAAATAAATATTCATTCAGTATATTCAGGTAGTCAGCTGACCAAGATCGACCTAGATCTGCCCAACTACAGGAGGCTGTTACCTATTTGCTGAGTTAAATCCATGTGGTAACCTTTTTTTGGCCAGGCATTGTATTTTAGCAATTCACATATTGTATCATAAGACCATTTTCTTTCTATGTATTAAAAGCCATGTCCCTAGAATACTAGCAGCTGACAGATGAATTTAATCAAAACTGGTTCACTAGGTCTATATGCGTAAATATTTTATGGCCAAATGTTTTATTTACAAAAATATATTTGGTACTCAGCAGGGGAGAGTGCTCCACTTCTTATGGCACAACATCAGTATCACATTTTTAACACCCAAAAGTCATATGTGGGAGATTTAACAAGGCGGCTTCATTTATATTATATTAGCAATATATGGGGGGGTATCTTCAGAGTAGAATTACAGATGGTACTGTAGCATTTAAAGACGTGAGAGAAGCTATGGGTTCTATATCAGCATGTACACAATGGTCTACTGGCTAAACCAGGTTGAATAGGGTTTATATTAAGGGATATGTAAATTGTTAGCACCAGCAGCTACATAATTAGCGATGTGAAACTAGCACTGCATCAGCTATGTTTCCAATGCTAAATGATATCCAAATTGCCAGGTAGGTGGAAGTTAAAAGTCCTATATTCTGCAAAATCAACTTCTCTGAACTTTTATCAATGTTCTAATATTGTTTCTACCTCAAACGCACACCCGACGTTGTGTTTTATTTTATTCAGGCATGTTTGAGTAATTCATTACGTTGACCTATTGTCCTGAAAACAGACAGACCCTAAAAATGATAATTAGGGGCTAAACCATGAAGTGCTCCTGCCTGCTCCTGCACTGTGAACAAACACAGCATATCTTCAAGTCTGTCTATTAACAGTTCCATGGTACTGTATTGCACTGCATGTCGCAGATCAAGTCATGAGCTTGAAAGTGTGGTGGCTCTGCATACATTAAGCAAAAAGGTGAAGAAGTTCTTTTTCAAGCTAACATTTACAGCATTTGTTAGAAGTTAATTTAATTACGGGGAAATCTCTGTTCATTCAGGAGAGTGAGAGGCAGACTGCACAGCTTCTGTAGCACAGAGGTGTGATGCCATTACACAGTGTCAAAGATCGCCATCACATTTAATTATCCGGGTGGCTGCACCGAGCAAAATGGCGACCGGAGGGGACAGTCTGGACCCCCTTAGGCTGCTCCTGCTGCCTACCTCTGATCGGGTTTAGTATTTCTCTAAAACTCCTCGGAATGACTTGTGCATTATTATTACTGCAGGCTTTTTTATTGTGTTAAAATGATGAATCTTGCTTTGTTTTGCTTTCTGATGATGACTACTGGGACAAAGGTTACTCCAGTTTAGTACATTTCGTGCATAGTGCTAGCAGTGCAAGTGAAGTTAGGTCTGTTTGTTTGAGGTTTGAAAAAAAAGATGTAATGCCGACAAATATTTTGATAAGATTTGTTGTTTTGTGCATATTATATTGCCTAAAAATTTAGTCTTTTTTGGGTTGCCAATTGCAGCCAATAAAATTGTGAGTTCAATTTGAGTGTGAATAAGTGTGCAGCCTTACTAGGAAATGTAAGAAAATATTGAAATCCAAGAATATCGATTTATCCCAATTTTTGATTTGGTAACATTGTATTGATGCAAGAAACAACTGTATTGATATTGTGGCATTTCCATCTATAGTGTAAAAAAAATAGATTGAACTCTGAATGTTACGCAAATAGAAATTGGTTTTCTCAAATTAACAATTCCATTATGTATCATTGGGCTATTTTCAGATGATATAACATTTCATCTTTAGACATATTTAATAACCGTATTAAAAGGTTCTTTGTGCTTTAATGAATGGCATTTCCGGGAAAATATGAAGGCTTTTAAATCAAATCACTGCCATGGTGTAAAGCACTTGCCAAAATTGCAACCATTTTCCTTTAAATTGGTGAATTGCAGCACACTAAGGTTAACCTAATTGAATATCCTCATTATTGTGAGTAAAAGGCTGGTCATGTAAGACTGGTCAATACGGTCCTTCCAGCCGTGCACTTGAGTGGTCGGAACGTCAATAACTATACCCCAACTGGTTCACTAACAGTCCGACACCCCACCCAATAGCAAGCCCCTCCCCCTACAAAGACCAGCAGATAAAAGGAATATATATATATAAAAATCCTTTCTCTGCACTAATTTAGGTCATCTGTCAATAAATCAGGGTCCAGTCACTATATGAGCATGTGGTCCACTGACCTCCGGAGCCTGATGGCATGTCTGAGCCAGGCTAAGACAGATGTGGAAACGGCAGTCGTGACACCGGGTCGTTCAACTTTTCCAAGCGGTTGAACCATGATACAACACTCGGACTATGCACTGTTAACCCCATTGATCTGCAAACATGGTGTAAGCATGATATTCGTGGAAAAGGTCTATAATGCCATGGTCTTTAAAGAAGCAATACCTGATTTTGTGGAGGAAAAAAAGTCTATGTTTGAAAGTTTGAATGATGCGTCCCCCTTTCCCTCTCCTACTCAACCCTCTGTCACAGTCTCACATAAACCAGGAAGCATGAGAATAACGACCGGCGGTCTGAATTTGTTTTTTTTCCCTTCTTCTTTGAACTAAAAAATAATAATTAGCTGTGAATAAGCTGTGACTTTTGAAATAAAAGATTAGCTCTTTCACATTATTCCTGATAGATTCTAGTTCTTGACAAATAAACAATGTTTCAGCCAATCTGAAAATCCTGTACTGTGGAAGTGCTGAAAACAAAACTCTTTTGACACAGCCCACAGACGGTCTCAGAGTCTCATTTTTCCTCAGATGACTTCTGGTATG
>JAVQKC010039609.1:0-10708 GCA_036025475.1 Philypnodon macrostomus
TAATTCTGTGTTTATCAACTCTACATTACGGCCCCTCGCATCATCATTTACAATGGTAGCATCTGCTCAGCGCCGCGGCCGGGCATGGGGCAAATTGCTTTTATAGGAGAAGGGACACACACTCGTATCGACAAACACACTCACTATCAACGCAAATCAACACTCAGGCTACGGACCTATTTACTACCGCTCTCCCGGCAATGTCTTCCAAACAGGATCAAATGATTAGTGGAGGCCACCATCAGCGAATCCAAAATTACTTCCCACTTTCTGATCCGTTTAGATTTTTTCCACCCTGTAACATCTACCTATCGAAAACACAAATATATTGCATCTGGTGCTTTCCTAATTTCTTGCATTTGCCCGGGTCTAATTTCGAGAACAGTTGGGAGGCAGAAAATGGCGGCGCGTCCCTGGCTTTTGTTGTGGGCATTTAGCACATTAGCGTAGACTAAATGGTGAAGTCGAGGTGGGACGAGGTGTAAAGGCGTATCGGTCCAATTATGAAAGAGGGCGATGGTGCTCCGGTTTCATGCAGATGCCAGGTGTAATTGGCAGACAGAGAACTAGAGAACTGGGACTAGACTTAGGATGGAAGGTTATGGGATGCAGCTAATAAAGAGTTTCGATTGAAATGAAAATGAGGTGCAAGAATGTAATGTTTATGTAATGTTTGGTGGCCATTTTGTGCATACTGAGATGATACAGTATTTACAAGTAGAGCCCTTTCACCCAGTCCAGGGCCAACGTGACACTTGATTCCCTATGTCACATCTGAAGTCTACATTGCGTCTTCTTCTTCATTCATTCATTCATTCATTCTTTTACTAGTTTATTTGGATGGGACAGTGCATATTAATGAACGTTCAATTTGCATCACACTATTAGCACAGCGCTACTTTCCAGCCACAGTCCCAACTTGAGTCTTTAACTTGTGTCTGCATAGGTTGTTTTTCCCAGGGTATTCAAGTTAATCCCCTCAACCTAAAACATGCTAATCCTCCAGCTAGGTCCTGATACTGGCTCAAGATCTAGAGAAACCATAGTTTATTGGGTAAAATTATCTTGGGAATGTGCTTTTGATAATGCAAGGGTGTACGTTTGCAATGATAAAAGTTGTTCACTGTGTGTAACAATAGATAATAATGCTTGTTGGGTGGACAAAAAATGAAACCTGAGTTACAATGAGATGGGCGAACAATAAAAACATTGTTAAATCTATTATGTCAATGTGGATACTGTCACAGATTTAATGCATGTTTTCTTGATAATGTTCCTTGCCATATTTTGGACAGATGAATCCAAGGGATGAATCTAATGGATGAATCCAATGGATGCCTGTTGCCATCCCTGAGTACATAATGATGTTTTTCTTGCTTTATGGACTCTTGCTTTGGGACCAATACTAACTTTTTCAATCTACATTTGTCATTTCAGAAGCATATTTTTGGCATATCTGTAGTTTATAAAGCCCTTAAGATTCTAGTTTCAAGATTAACCCCATAAACAAAGTCCTATTCTATCTTCTTCAGTCTTACTTCCATCTTGTTTCAACATTAGAAGAGGCCCTGATTTACAACCACTGGGTTATCTTCCTGTCATTTCCACTACATTACCCTACAGCCAGCCTCAGTCACATTTGTCAAGCACTGATAGAGGACTGTATATTGTTCATACCTGACTCACCTTTTACGATGGGGGGAGATGAGGCTTGGGACTCCCCCCTGCCGTAACCCTCTCTACTGGGATTCAACTCAATTTTACCAGATCTATAAAAAGAGGACAAATTCAAAATGATAAATCTAATGTACATAAAAAATATATATTTATATGTTTTAGTTACCATGAGGCAATAGGTGGCAATAAGTATTATTTTACCAAGAACAAGGACTAGGAAGAATATCAACAACAAACATGGCAGCACCGGAGCAGTTTTTCAACACACAGTGGTATAGCCTCGTCAATTGCAGTGTTTCTTAGGTTAAAGCTATCCTCCCTATGGGGAGAATTGTCGCCTCACAGGAAGAAGGTCCCGGGTTCGAGTCTGTGTTGAGTTTGCATGTTTCTCCTGTGTCTGGTGGGTTTTCTCCGAGTACTCCGATTTCCTCCATCAACCCATACACATTAGGTTAATCCTCCAGCTAGGTTCATCCTGACTAAGATCCTGGCTCAAGATCTGGAGATGGGTGCGCTGCTCTGCGGCTGCTCTCAACTGGTTGCCCCAGCGTTATTGAGGATGGGTCAAATGCAGAAAAGTGTAACGTTAACCCGATTCATACTTCAATGCTTGGAAACCTGTCATGAGCAGCGGTCAACCGCAGTGCAGAGCTTGTCCATAAAGATCAGTGATTTCATTCCCTCGTTCAGTGCTGTTTTAGTTGAGGCTTTAATTTGATATATGGATCACTTATTTTTATCCTGACAGTGGTCAGTTAAACGTTTTCCAATGCTTACTTGTAATATTTCTATTCATTCAAAATATCCAACAAGACTACCTTATTGTGTAGATATGCATAGTACAAGTGAGTGACTGTATCCATGCCTGTGTTTGTTTGCAGGAGGTCAAACGTACAGTGCTGGAGCGTGTTACATAAAGCCTCTGACATCTAAGCCTCTCTGTACACTCCTATCTCACCATCCTCCTTCCCTATCCTCCCGGGACCTTGTTTGTTGTCTGCCCGCCACTTGGGAAGCACTGTCAGGCTCAGAGCGACACAGATACAAGTTTGGAAGTAAACAAGCTGCTTGCCGTGCGCCTCAGACTGAACTTTCCCCACCTTCGAAGACCGAGAGAAACCAAGACTGACACTGGCATATCACAACAGCAGCTCTGCTATCTAACCATAGCACTATACTTCTGCTGGTTTTGAGACAATGTAACTTAAAGTTTCAGTACCTGATTTTGTGCAGAAAAAAAAGTCTATGCTTGAAAGTTAGATTGATGAGCTTCTCAATCCTCTATCACAGTGAATAATTAATAATTTCAAAACAACCGTCAGCTCCGTCACATTATTCCTATTCTAGTTCTTGATGGCGATGTCCCAAAGCTGCTTTAGTGTAGAGATAGTTAAGTCCGACAGCAGTGGAGATACAGCCACTGAAACCAGCGTTAAGTCGAAAACATGTCCGTATTGTTGAACCGCTGAATATTTCTGCCAAATCCTGCTGAGATCTGAGTTTTGAAACACTTTTACAAAGTACAGCCGCTGTGGGAGGGTCACCAGTGCCATCGTTGATTTCGGCCGTCTTTCCGCACATGCTCAGTTCACCAGCAACTGTCTATTGGCTTATCCCAGATACTGAAATCAGGATACTGTGTTTACATAACCAGGTTACTTAAAAAACCTGATCATAACCGGGAAACTCAAGTGCATGTAAACATACTGATTGTTACAACGAATCTGAGAGCTTCTGTCCTGTGAAAGCGTGTGATTGGTTGAAAACAAACGTCCCTGTGCTCTAAAACAAAAACCCTTATAGTTTAACAGAATCAAACTATTTTCTCAGATTACTTATTTATTTTTGCTGAAATACAAAGTAAAAATCTCAGGCACTGCAGCTTTAAGTTTACTGTGGCCTTTGAATCCCCAGCATACCGATTCTTTGTTTAAAAATATGAAGTGAATATTAAAAATCATAAGGTCGGCCATAACTAAATGTCATTTTCTTAACTTTAGCTCTCACATTGTATGCAGTTATGAGGTGGGGAGAATTGGGAAATAAGTTTTTATTTTGATGCAGAAAACAACTCAGAAAATATTTGTAAAGACATAAATCAAATACAAGTTTTTAAAGCATTAAAAAATGTTTGAAAATTGTTTTGGGATATAGTTGGGACATGGGAATAAAATAAGCAAAATCACCATTATTATTCACTCAAACCATCAAAAACAAATGTTAATTGTTTTTTGGCTTTTCTTATGAGGGGTTACAGGTAACTGGAGCTGTTCTGAGCAACTTTGGGCCTTAGACTGGAGGCTAGTTAGTCGCAGATCTGACACAGAGACATACACAGACTTACAACCATTCACTTTCACATTGTTAACAATTTAACAAATTCTCCTATCACATTCTCCTATCACATTCTCCTACAGTGTGCTAATAGGCACTGCTGCTTTGAGACTGAGGTGCAACCAAGCACTCAACACATGTTTACACAAATATTTCACTAACATTTTTTCTGTTTTTCAATGAATGAGTTTTTTCAGAACTAACAATTGCCCAGAACTATCCTGTTCCAAGTTTAAAGTAGCTATAATATTTGCTCTAGCCACCCTGTTGACAATAAATAAAAGGGATCAATGAATACTAATGGGTAAATGTCCCTGCTTAAATACAACCACGAATGAATAAGCCTCTGAATGTGTCATCTTCAAGCCATAGTGTGTGTGTTCCAGTCTCCTACCCTTAGTCACTTGATCCCTTTGCCCCCTGTCCCCTCTCTGCCTCCTCAGTTTCCTCCACAGCCCATTTATTTACATTAGCTCCATTCGAAAACCTCTTTGCGTAGAGCCACAATGGCCGACTTAAGCCAAAACAGCCTGTATACTCTCCCCTCTCTCTTTTGGCTAAGAAGATTTGTCTGGTGCTTGTATCGGACCACAGTCACTCTCAAAGTCACTCCTAGCGTTTTGGGTGCTAGTCGCTAATGCTAATGACACTTATGGAAATGCAGGGTGACGATTCACCTGAGATGCTAAACGTTTGGCTGCTTTTTTTTTTTTTTGCGCGTGTTGAGTGATCCGAGAGCCTTATCCACGACTGGCCTCGACTCAAAATAAGCCGTATTCTCTGGGGTTTATGAATTTCTTGGCGAGGCAGGCTTGGTGAGGATGCCAGCCAAACAATCTCACTCTCTCCTTGCCATTCCAGCCTTTTCTAATGCTAATGCCTGGATGGATACATCCCCATCCCACTGGCACCAACATGAAGCAAATTTGTGATTAATTCCAGGGACATTTTCAGCAAGGGCAGAGGAATGTGGGCACAATTGTAATAGAGTTTTTGTTTTTAGATACATTTTGATCACACAATGGTTATTTGCTATGACAATTTAAGATATAGATTTTTGCAATATAGGGATCAAACAAAAAGGAATCTGCTATTATTTTTCATATTTGTGTTAATGTGGGACCTCTTACTGAAAATGAATAATAAAAAATGTATCACAAAAAAAAAAATAAGTGCAATATACTCTCCTAAGCTTTTTATGATTTATGAATTCAACTTTTACTGCACGTGTCAGTGTTTACGTAATAGGCACTGATCTCTGGGTCTCAAAAAATGGAAACACTTCCTCTTTGAAAGACCCGTTCACAGGCGTCCCGTTTCGTCTCGTTCGGCATTGTGGAAAAGGGCCTATAGTCCGTTCTTATTCTTATTTTAGGCAACCTCCAGACTACAGCTTTATTGCCTGTGTTGCCATCAGCATTAGACTGGACTGAATTGTTGGCAGATGTTGCATGAAGATGTCTTTCAACCACTGTCATTTGCCCTGACGTCATCACTTCATATCTTCATCATTACAACCAACTACATATACATAAACATTAGCTCCAGTGTTTGCATCACCATACCACTGTAATCATACTCATATCCATATTACATACACAAGCATATCCATATTACAAACACAGAGTCATCCTCCACACTGGGATGAGTTGAGGCCTAATGCGAAGAGACATAAAACAGTCCCAGATGGACAATCACTGAAGAGGAGGGTGTAGACGTTAACATGGGATTGATGGAGGACAATGGAGTCTCCGCGTTGGATTTGTAATGGATACTGTGTCATACATACTAGGTAAATCTGTGGAGTATTGGGTAAAGCAGGGGATTCCCAGAAACAATGACTAAAAGTTTTTGAGGACTGAAAAATCAATATTACACTGCCCAGTACATTGGACAGTAAAACATTTCTGCCGCTTGCAAATTTACAATATAACGATCAACATAATTATTGAAAAATGCTGCGCACATCAATTTCTAAGGATTTGAAATGATTTTGCCTGATCTTGTTACAATTTAAGGATCACAAATATGTCATTATTCATTACATCTGTATAAATCCTTACATCAACCTTAATGGTGACCAAAACTCTCCAGCCCTTACAATCTCTGCTTCAGTGGTAACACTTAAGGACAGATTACATTTCGTCCTCCTCGTTTCTATCTGACATTTTTGGCCAAATTGAATTATTTACATATTCCTATATTTGGATACCTCATCTTTATAATAGCAAGTGTTTTGTTGAGTTTGATTCATGTTTGAGCACTTTAAAGGCTATGCAAAATAGATAAAGTTCTATCTGTAAAATCAAGCCTTGACTTTTTAAAGTGGATTTACTCAAAAGTAGTCAGAACACAGATAGAACCTTATCATTTTAAAGGGGAGATTAGTGTAGTACCTTGACAAACAATACCTAAATATTAAGCAGGTCACAAAACAAGAAATGGCGTACTTCTCCATTAGTGTTTGAACATCTGGGGGGAACACTGGGGTGGTTCGGACTCTGGATTTGATTCCTGTAGTTCTCCCTGTGTCTGTGTAGGTTTCCTCCCGACACATGGCTTTCCCATACCACTGTACAATACGTTCGCAGCAATAGGTCACCATACAAAATGGCACTTGTAGGAGCCATACATTGAGTTTGACTTGTCACCGGTGACTGTGGGTGTGGTGGCCAATTAGTGTGTACTCACCTGTTTAGTGATATGGCCTGGATCATGGTGGCAAGGTGAGCTTGGGGAGAACCTTTCTGTTGACCGTCTTCTGACCCTGAGTGAATGCACTGTCTGGGGTATCTTTGCACGGCTTATGAAATGCAACATATTGAAGTAAGTGGCTGTTCTTTCTGAGCTTGTGAAATGGAGCTATAAAAACGGCATATCATATGCAGTGGTTCAGCGTGACTCGTCTTCAGTATAGACCCTCATGTCTTAGCCTGCAACACCGTTTGGATTGATTTTTATAAAGTGTTTTTTTTTTATAAAATTAGGTTTTATATGCCGCAAAAGCACTTAATACTTAGTATGTATGTAAATGTACATTATTTTGTCCAGTAATTCTCAAATGGTGCCTGCTATTAAAACATTTAGCAATTTCTTCTTCTTGTTTTACATTTATTTATTTGCTCACAGATTCCCATCTCATCATTGGCTTTCCCCTTTACCAATAATTCTTTATCAATAATTATTCATTTGTTCACACCATGCATATTCCTTTAGCCACTCATCTTAGAACACATCTTCACTCCCTCCTCCCGCTCCTCTCTCCCTTCCCGAGTGCTGTGTTTACTACAGCGGGTATGTTGTTAATTATAAATCACCTTCCTCCTTACATTAATTGGTACCTCCTTTCTCTTCCAAGAGACGGCAAATAAATTCCGGCACGGCTTCATTAAGTGCCACTTTCGCCGCACGTTCTTGACACAACAAAGCCGGCTAGAAAACCACGAGAAGAGGAGGAGGGGATGGGCTGAACCACTGTAATAAGCACTTTACAACAGTGTCTCGCCGACCATAAGCGGGATGATACTGAGGGGTAAGTTAATATGTATGTAGAAAGGCATAGTAGATGGCTGGACTTAATTGAGTTCACACGCCCAGTGGATTGCGAGCTCCGAGCAAAGGTAATACATCAAAAACATGACTGGTTAATGAAGAATCTTACCTTTTCTGCTCACTGCCCACTGTGGCTAGTATTCTTCAAAAGTTACCAGCCAATTTAGATTTAGAGTTTTTACATGTGTAGTATATGATATATAGGTGTAGGTATAGATAGGGGATTCTGCCATAATTTAATCATCAGTTTCGGTTTCATATAGCGCTTTTCTCAAGACTCAAAGACGCTTTCCACTCACTCCTCAGTGACACCTGGTGGTGGTAAGCTACTTGTGTAGCCACAGCTGCCCTGGGGCATATTGACAGTCTGCGCCTATGGCCCCTCCGACCACCACCAAACACCAATCACACAACCACATTCATTCATGGGCAATGTGGATTAAGTGTTTTGCCTAAGGACAGTGGGGTTAGTTTTTATTGAACTTCTCAATTGTATAAGATTGAAAGTTTTTTCAAAGAAACCCTAGTAAAAAAATGCAAGGCCTAAACAAAACTTTATGTATATTATCCAACTGGAAAAAGGGGCTAGTGAAAGTGAAGTCATCAAAATCTACCTGCATTTGGCTGGTTTGCTAGAGTGGTATAGAAGATGGTTGGATTTACGCTGTAGAGTCCAAGAATCCCGGGGTATATGTTAGTTCACACTGACACACTGACATCTGTTCTCTACCAGCAGTGAAGCTAAACTCAGACAAGTCCAAATACTTTATGCTGTTCTTGGAATCATACTTTATTGTGCCTTTTAAAGCAACTATGGGCTTTAGGCAGAGTTTATTTGGAGGGCAGGGCTGACATAAAGACATGGACAGACAATCAATTGTCTTATACGTATGTCTTGTTAGATATTAGACTCTCCTCAGCGAGATTGGCCCAAAGTTTGAACCCACAACAGGAGTGCTAACTGCTCTGCCACCATGCTCCAGAATGTAGTAACTTAAAGATCTAAATGAACAGCTAAATAATTCCTCACTCATTTTGCCAAGTCGACTCTGAAGTCAAACCTAATGAAAATCCTTCAACAATTACACTGAATACTCAGGATTTTGAATTTGAAAAGTCCCCACATTTCTGCCAGGCAAGAACTGAATTTCCTCTGATAACTTCTGATGTTCAGATATCTGGAGAACACATTTCAAATACCCATAAAAATGCCATCTTACTAGTCCTCAATTTCAAAGTCAAAACCTTTTTGACATGAAATCAAGAGCAACTTTGTAAAACCAGAAAGCGGACACAATGCATTCAATTTTTCTTTATACCACACTCCTCCAGACTGCTCACTTTAGGAGATTGAGCATTCTCAGACAGAAGCCCCAAAGCTCTGGAACTCTCTGTCTTAGGAGGTTAACAAACACAGTCGGCATTTTCAAATCTAAATGAAAAACTCACTCATTTCTTTTTTATTCCTCTTGTTATTGTTTTTCTATGGTTCTTACCCCTGTATGTGTTGAAATGTGCTTCAGAAATCAAGTTTATTATTATATTATAACTACTTTTCTAGCTACATGACTTAAATTCATATTCTGAATTCAAGTCATTTGAACTTTTTTTTTTTTTTTATCTCTGAGTGTAATTTTTAGACTAAGCCCTCCTGTATTTGACAGTTAACAATCTTTCTCATGTATTCTTTGTCCTACCTAAGGCCCATAGTTGCTGGAACTTGCTGCAGCCAATAGGCGAAAGAAGATGAACGAATAATAGAATGAAAGCTGGATAATGACATACAAAACATACAAAATATATATTTATTCTAACAAAAAATACCGGAAGAAATAACACACTTTTTCTTCAAAAGACTTACAAATTATTAAGTCAAAATATGAACCATAATTATAATGCCTTTCCTCTTTAGTGCTGTCCATCTCGGCTTCTGAGCGGCATCACCTGCTTAAATTGGCCCGTTTCTTACCGCCGCGCCATGTGTTTGGTGTCGAGTAATACGCTCCGAAGACTCTGATTAAAGCCGAGCCAGTGGTAATTACGTCAAACTCCGCGGTTCGTCCTAAAACGCCAGATCTAGATAAAAGAGATTTCTCAAACTGTTAGCCAGGCTGTGGAAAGGCAGAGCTGTTTGAAGAATTGGCTGTTTTTTGGGGGGTTTTTTTACCCATTTTACCGCTGAGTGGACCCCAGGTGACCCTGCCAATTTAGGCCCGGTCGCAGAAGACTTCCTGGTGAACTGCGTTGAGGAGGGGTCAGGGGCGAGGCCAAGTGGCTGTAGTTCAGAGATGCAGCTAAAAGGAAAAGGGGTAAAGTGGCAAATGTGTGTCCACTGTGTAGGCATTAACCCACAGGACACAGGAATCAAAGATCCACTGTACTGTCAATGAACTCTAGCTATGAAGGGAAAATGGACACTTGAGTTTTCAAAAAGCAAGTAAATGACTCGACTGTGTGTAGCCTGGCTGCTCAGAGCATTTCACTTTCTGAGCAAAGAGAGTGGATCTGGAATCAATTCAAATGTATTGGTTGCACTTTATAGCGTGGTAACAATATAGTAATGTTGTGGAAATAAACAGTTAATAATATAGTCTTTGGGTTAATTACCACATATTTTAAAGTTGCAGTACCTGATTTGAATGATGTGGCCCCCTTCCTCTCCTTCTCAACCCTCTGTCATGGTCTCACACAAACCAGGAAGATCAGAATAACGAGCAGCAGTCTGAAGTTGGCTTTTTCTTTCTTTGAATTAAAAAATAAAACTAGGCCTGTGCTGTTGTCCCCGACAGGTGTATACCGGCAAAACGGCCCCATATGTCTGCCCCATACGTCTGCTGCAACTGTCACCAACGGGCACCATAATCAGACATTGTGTGATTTCTAAGTTTTAATATTGTTAATGAGCAATTAAGAGGCCCGGCCCCGCCCCAAACCATGACAAACATGGGAAGGGTCTATTTGACTTTTTTGAATTCTCTGGATGTTTGTGAAGAATATTTTTGCCATTTTTTTTAAAATTCCCTAAAACTACATTCTTCTTTCAGTCTATAGGGGGCGCTATAGAGATAACTGCCATCATATTAGTCAGATGTGTTCAGGGCCGGGGGGTAATTAGGTATTTCAGGTTTGAGCCTAATCGGGCAAA
>JAVQKC010039610.1:0-25336 GCA_036025475.1 Philypnodon macrostomus
TAGGGAATTTTCTAAATTTGGCAAAAACATTCTTCACAAACATCCAGACAAATCAAAAAAGTGATTAAGAGGCCCGTTGGTAACAGTTGTAGCAGACGTACGGGGCAGACGTACAGGGCAGATGTATGGGGCCGTTTTCACCGATATACACCTCGCTGTCGGGGACGACAGCACAGGCCTAGTTTAATTTGGTATCATTTGTCAAAGAAGACTGATTATTTTTCTAACTTATAATTTATTTAATAACAGTATCTCAGCCTTGTCTGCAATTGATGGCAAATGGCAGCAGAAAAACCTTCAAGAAAGGTACTAACTATGATGTGTTACTAATGTATGCATTTGTTATTAAACTTTACATCATTTTCATGGTAATTTCAAACAAACTGTGTATTATTATTGTTCTGTTTAATGGTAGAATTTGACTTAGAGGAGCACACTGGTATCCCCTGGCAGACTGGCCTAAGGCGAGGCACTGCCCTAGAGGAGGATCAGGACAGAATACTGATTCAACAGGAGGGCTACTACTACGTGTACAGCCAGGTTAGTCATTGTCTTTTTATGAATTTTCCACAAGGTGGTGCTGCTAAGCTGTGGACCACTATAGGAGTGCAGAAAAGGGTGTGCTCTTTCTGAGGCATGAGAAGGTCACATTAACAGAACAGCACTTGTGAAGTATATTAAATGAATACTAACCTGTGTTTTATACACCTCGAGACACAGGTTTACTACATGGACACCCAAGTCGCCATGGGTCATGTGGTGATCAGATCGAAGGCTAATGTTGTGGGAAATGAGACCCCTCATGTGGTTCTGTTTCGCTGCATCAAAAACATGAGACAAGAATATTCCTTTAACACTTGTTACACAGGAGGTGAGCATATGTTACATTTTATGTCAAGCAAGGGCCACTACAAACTGTCAAACAGCATGTTCTGATTTTGTATGTATGGCCCTGTGCCTCTTTAGGTATTGTGAAGCTGGAAGTTGGGGACCACTTGGAACTGCTGATTCCCAGGTCCACAGCCACTATTTCACTGGATGGAGAGGGCACCTTTATGGGCGCTGTTAAACTAGTGTGAAATATCTCTTCTTCTTGGCATGTGTAGGATGCTTATGTGTGCATCATTCTTCACTAGTAACCATGTCTTCTTATGTGATGATGTTTTTGTTTGTTTTTGTTACCATATTGGTTGTATAAAGAAATTACTGTATTATTTATATTCAAATGGTTCTAAATTTTACCACTGTGCATCAAAATGGAGGAATTATAAGGGAATCGCTTCTGTATAAGAGATGACATCATCTGGTGTAGCGTGGTGCTGTTCAATTTTTTACCACAAGAGGACGCTTCAAAGAGGGACTGCTCACTGAAAAAAGCAAGTAGGGAGATGAAGCTATATAGCAGTCTGTACTACTATTGATGCACTGTATGTGGTTTCAAAGACTGTTGAATTAAATAGGACAGCCTCAGGACAGTGGATACCTGAGATACACAATAGCAATAACAGTTCTATTTGCATTATCTTAAGCTAGAGGCACATCTGGGAGTCTGTGCCGATGCAATTCTCCAGATATCTGCAGTAGTGGAGCTTCAGAGATAAGTGTTTGTATAAAAAATACAGCTGTCCTTATGCTTATCTTTTGAGTAAAATTGTAGAACATGTATGAATATTGACTTTTCAGTTTTGTGCTAGTATTGATTTCCCATACTGTATATGGAAATGTTTTATTAATCATTATCAACTACATTTATATATAAATAATAAAGATGATTTGTTGAGAAGTAAACCAAAAAAAAGCTTAGTTTTTTATTTTTTTCCTTAATTTCCTCCAAGTAGAATTTTATGTTTTTGGCATAATTTTTAAGATATGTTTTATGTAAGAAATTATTTTGTAACAATATAAGATCTCTAACTGTAATAGCCTTGCAGAGGTTGGAAAGTGTGTTTCTAAATGTTTGTATAATCATCAATCATCATGTAGAAGCATGTGAGCTACAAAAAATGTTGGTTCACTATTTTTGGATCAATCACTTTTGTTCTTTTTTTCATTCATACCACAGCGCTCACTTTTTGTAGTCTGTAGTCAGCTAGACACACTCTCTCCTTCTGTCCATTGGGGCAAAGATTTAGACAAAAGCCAGTGGGTGGTCATTTCTTTGGGGACCGTTTTGTCCAAAGAGTCGTGGCTCTGACTGGGGGTGTCTTTGAAATATAAAGCTGAACATTTTATTGTAAGGGATAACTATTAGCAACTAAAGGCAAGTGCAATTGAAATACACAGGCTGGAGCAAGTATCAGCCCGAGGTGCACCAGTCACCAGGGTCAGTGGAGCTCTTTGATGCTCTGGTAAACAGTGCAGGCGGCTGTTCAAACACCAATCAGCTTTAAAAAAAAAAGAGAGAGGGGTGGGGAGAAGGTATACACAGCACCAATCTCTCCCATAATGGGTAATATGTGACAAGCATGATAGCCCCCCTCCTTCCCCGGGGCCAGAAATGTCTTTGTGTGATACCATGGTGACGGCTGGTGTGTCGACGGAAGCTGATGTCATTGTGGGCTCGGCTCTAAAGACAAACCAAGTACAAGGAAATGAGACCTGCTGAGTACACATGCTGGCAGTGTTTATGCCCCACGCTGACACACATGACTGGGGTGCAGACAGCTTATGGTTGTTTCTGGGTTTGGTAAACAGTATTGATTTATCACAATGGCAATCATTTTTCTCAAAATATATTTAAAATAAAGTTAAAGTGCCGAAAATTCAGAATCAGAAAGATTTTTTTCCCCCAAATTGCATATAGCTTATTGTTGTCTCTATGGAACTAAATATGTATAAATCATGCAAATATCAAATAACAATGAATGTCCTACAGATATCATTATAGTTAGTAGTTTAGTAGTAGTGTGTTCAACTAAATTTAGGCCTATTAGTTACTAGTTACTAGTCTAACATTCTACAGTGTTGGTCACTGTTCAATAATGTACATGTATTGATACAAATGTGACCAAACCAGATGAAAATGTCCAAAATAATGATCATTTTATATTGGATGTACCATTTGATGATAATTCACATTTTTTTTGTCCTCTGTAGATCATTCTAAACTGCATCGCTTCACAAATGTACACCTTGGCTTCTCCACGTCCCATCTGTCCGGCTCCCTACCTCTACTTTCTCTGTCCGGGAGCTTTGGGACAAGTCTGACTGATGACAAGGGCTAAAGGTGATCCCAGAATTCTGATTACTAAGCACAGCATGCCTGAGCTACACTTGCACTTACACTGCTGATAGACAGACCTAGATCGCAACATTTACACATTAACTAAAATAGAACGAACCTATTGCATCCATGGCCCTCGTCAAATTTGGCATTTCTTTGTCGTATTTAAGGATTACTTTGATCTGCTGCAGTCAGCCCAAAGTAATCAGGCTGATCCAGAGCCCTGCAGCTGAACTGGCAACGTTACTGCATGGATTTCTCATTTGAGCGAGGATTTGGTTTATCAACAAACTGGATTTTGCCATTCGTGCCTGCAAATTCTCAACACCATGTTCTGTGCTCGTTGTGATTTTAAATCTACCCAGCTTGAGAAGACACTAATTGGTGCTGATCTGGAAAATGTGATAATGCCTGTACTAAGAGGGGTTATTTGTTCATACCAGTTACAGTGTGATTGGCTTTGAATAATTTCTTCTTAAAAGGCCACTGTGCACTGTGTTGTGGAGATAGTGAAAGCGAGAAGTATTTAAGCTCATATAATTTTCTCAAGGTCATGAGTTGGAGGAGAAACACATGATGGATGAGACAGGAAGATGTTTTGGTTTGCCACAACTCTGCACAACCCCCATACAGTTTTGGCTTTTGCCCCCCTATTGGAAATCTGGCTCATGGAGCAGGTCTGTTTGCACAAAATGCTTCCCTTTCATAGTTTGTTGATGCTGGCCTGAGCCTCTTCTTTGTGTAAAATGTCAATAAGTCCTACTAACGGTTGGTTTTTAAAGCACGAAATACTCACACACACACAATAAAGACTAAACACTATTTATGCAGAAACTAGGGGACGCACCGATATGAAATTTCTTATACTGATACTGATTCCGATATTTTGTAAACATGTTTTAGCAGGCTATGCTTTGTTAAACTAAGAAATCAACATATAAATAACAGCTTTAATTGTTTATTAATCCATAAATAATATTTTTATTGGATTTTTAGACATTTCCAATGCTCTTTTCTTACTCTGACTGTTTGTAAACCTAAATAATAGAAATGATCCTTTAAGAACAACAGATTCACATTGTGCGTCTGTACAGACCGATACCGATATCAGTCAAAATAGTAAATATTGTCCGATACCGATGTTGAGCCGATATATCTGTGCACCACTAGCAAAAACCATAACACACTTTTCCAAACTCTTCTGCTCTGCAACAAATACATTTTCTGCAATCTCAGCCAATTTTGTTTAATAGGAAAGAAATATAGCCAAGAATAGGTGCTTTGTACAATTATTGTAGTTTGACTTCTTTAAAAAAATAGGCCTTCATGAAGATTTCCAAGTAATACATACATTTGGAGTAAATCTGTCCTTTTGTCCTGGTGCATCTGCTCGGCACAGCTTTCATTCTGTCTGCCTATTTTCATTATGTGGTTTTAGTTTCACTCTATTGTTCATGTCCCCCTCCTTCCTACACACACTTCAAACTACTAGTACCCTCTGCACCATTCACCAGCTGCTCACAGGTTTGCGATAAAGGAGCCAGAAATTTAAACTTGTGTCTCAACTTTCTGTCTTTTTTTTGAGGCAAACAACAACCAAACCTAAACTAAATCACATTCTTTCCCTCTATTTGCTCTTATTCATTGTTGCACCCATTCATTCACCCTTATTGGCACGCTTCTCTGCCTCCCTCCTCCCTCTCTGATGGGATGTCAGTGGAGGATTTTAGCCTATGGGTGTAGGAGTAGCAGGAGCTCTCTATCTCGCTCCCTCAGTCTGGGAGTTTCATTTTTTGAGTGCAGCTGAGACCTAGATGCCTCTGGATGCTACTTTTAACAAGCCAGGATACATACACAAGAAGGTGTTACTATAAGGTAAGGTCTAGTGAGACTTTGTGTGCGTGTGTGTGTGTGCGTGTGTGTGCGTGTGTGTGGGTGTGTGTGCGCTTGTGTGCGCGCGCGTGTGTGTGTGTGTGTGTGTGTGTGTACTGTAACCTGGGTTGTTCATTTGATCTTTTTGATCATTGAAAGTAATAATCATATCAAGGTGATTATATCTAGATAATAGTAACTAGTTTGTCAGTATTTTCAGTGTAGAACTCTTCTACTGTAGCTTCATTTTGTTGTTTAAACTGAATTGTTGTATCCAAAATGTCAAATCTGTATTGTTGACCACTTCACCACCAGACTTAAACATCTCAAAAAGCCTTTGGGGTACAGGTTTTGTCAGTTAGGAATTTTTCTAGTTTGAAAGACCACCTTTAAAACCAGTGACTTAGAAAGTGATTGATTTGGAGCATAAGGAATTAACTTGAACAGAAGTACAGTAGTGAGGCAACAGGAGCAGATGTAAGGGTATGTAAAGCTTTTCTGCTTGGTTTGACAAAATGTAGTGGCGTGGCAGACAGGAACATAACTCTGTGTCAGCCCACAAATTCAGCCATTGTTTCACCGGGGTGCACAGATGGGCTCATTCAGAGAAGGGTGTCTGTCTGTGAGTGTGCAGAGCGGCTCTTGCTGTTTGATGCTTGGGGTAAGATAAAGTTAAGTTGCGATTGTATAGGATCAGCCATACATAAGTGTCTGTCACAGTGTGGAAATGAGTGTGTGTGTGTGTATGAACATTACCCATCAGATCTGTACTCTTGTCCAGACATACTGTTTTAGACTAGCAGCTTGACCCAGAGGTACCATTATCTCTTTGAGCTGAAGATCTAAGATGCAACACAAATCCAGACAAAATGTTTTATTATTAAAAAACTGTAGTAGACAGTAGTAGACATGAGAGAGTTGAACATTGTTATAGCTGGACCAGATCCTGTGTGATTGACTCCATTAGGTCTTGTTTCAAGGGTTTTTACATTATAACTATTTTTATTTTTATTTAAGTGTATTGCCATATCAATATTGGGTTTGCTATTAGACACCAATAAACTGAACCATGTCCTCTGTAGTCTATCGGTCTGTGATATGATACTGCCTGCTGCCCTGCTCTGTGGTCAGCTGTTGAACCACATGGTACCAAGTCTTAATCAGAACCTGCTTTAATAATTATTGTTTGATTTATGAAGCATAGAATATGTAGATATATGAGAGAATAGGATTGCTGAGCGAGGGTTTTCTCCCGCTAGGTTTTTGATGGATCAGCTGCTGTCACTGCTCCGGAGGTGTTCAAGGAGTAGCTACAGCTCCCCCACTGTTTTACTTATGTAAAATGGTCTGCACGCGTTTGTAAAGATGAGTCCCAGTGGCTGTGGCATGATCTAACTTTACCTTTTATGCATGATTAAGGAGGCGTGTACATATTCACTGAGAACTGGGAAAACATGTGGTATGGCTGTGAAAGTAATGGTTCATCCTAATGTTGTCTATCAAAATGAAATCAACTTCAATTTGAGTAGACTTTTGTTTTCTAATGACATTAAAGAGGCCTTCATGCTGGTCACAAGTCAGCCTTCATATTTTATGCCTAATCCTTGCATCTATGCATCTATTTTTAACATGACTGTCCTGTTGTGCAGTATCGAGCCAGTATCAAAGAGTCCCTACAAATGTATAAAGCACTGATGTTTTACAGCTCTGTCAGGATTTCAGGCAGCTGACTGAGCTGACTAAGGGGTGGAGAGGATTAGGGATGGTTTACCAGTCATCTAGTTAAGCAATAGATTGGTCTAGAGCAAAATTAAATCCAAACCAATATGTGCCATTTTAGTCTTTTACACTGGGAAAATACTACAAATCTGAACAACATACAACAATACTAGAATTCACAAGTCATACAAGCAAGTGTATTCTGATATATACTATATATAACTGAGTCATGGGTCAGTTAGACTGGTCCTGTCGGATAATGAATAGTGTATCTATAGAGCTGAGATGAGGAACTTTTGAAGTGAGGCTCATGGAACAGGGCAGTTAATGAGCACAGATAAGTTGACGTCTAATTCGATAACTAGGCAAATCTAGGCTTTTTGTAGCCTTTTGTCTGACACAAAAAACACACCCTTTTGCGACAGTCTCTGGGGGATTAGGTGGTCCGCAACTGAACCTAATGGTGCTGGGAAACATGTTATTTGTGGATGGCACACTTCCAGGACACTGACATTAAATCCCACCCTTTAGTCTGAGATGTCTGCCTCTAATGAAAACAATGCCATTAAAGCAGAGCTGTGTGCATGGATTCAAAATGCAACAGGTGCAAAGCCAAAGAGACAAAGTTTGACCAAGCCCTGTTCTTTGTTAGTAGAGGAGGACAAGGCTATGTGCTCTTATAGAAGACTTCCTCATGTTAGTGTTGGCATGTGCTGAGGCACACGGCCTGTGGCCTTGATCTCTCGTTCCTTTCAAGTCCTATTATTGGTCTCTGTGTCACTGGGACTGATCAGGCGAGGTCAGGGCCAGGGCCTGTCAGGACTTGCCCCTCTTCATGTACAGCTGCATACATATGAATCACCTCTCACCTGCCTCTGCCCTGAACTGAAATGGAACACTTGGCATTTGGAGCCAATGTATTAGTTCAGGAGGTAATTAGGTGTCACTGGCATGTGCTTGAAACTTAAGAGAGTGTAAAATGCCAGGATGAGTTAGAAAAAAAAAGAAAATCTGAGACACAAGCAAACGGATATAGTTATTTCTTGATCCAACTATATGTGAGCAGGTGCACGGCCCGCACCACTGTCGCAGCTTTCATTCTCACATTACACAAACCCACCCCCAGGACCAACACATGCCCATGTTCAGCTTCTCAGTGGGAGCTAAGAGCTATAGCCTGCAGTGAGATGGCATTGCTGAGTAAAACCCTGGCTGCAGAAGCTAGCTAATATTTTAAACAGCATTGGTTAAGTATTCCCTTAGAAAATGGCTTTGATCTTGCCTAGACGAGGAAAGCTTATGCTAACAGATAACATGACTGAGATGTTTATGCACAATCTGTCATGTCTCACTTTCAGAATGAATCAAATTGTGTTTATTACTATTTATTGCAGTATTACTTTGCTATGACAGTATTTGATAGTATTTATTCTCTTATTAAGAAGCCCAGTCTAAACCGGTTCAGGGATGACAATATAAACTGGGGTAATTACATTAACCAAGTGTAATGTAATAATGCAACAATAACATTAAACAGTATGGGGCAAACGGATTATGTTCTTGATGAATTGTATTGTCCTACACATGAGAGTTTGGGGAGAGAGTCATTGGATTACCCAGACTTCACCTGCGTGTGTTTTATCATTTCTACCTTCAATAGACCTTCTCAATCCACACTGACCTCTGTCATCTCAGCTTTCTATACTTTTACTGTCTGCTCATCTCTGTCAAATGTAGCCACAGACCTATGTCACCGTAGATCGATTCAGTAACAGTTAAATGGTGCTAAACGCTTACCTCACAAACAATATGGGTCCATTTTTGGCGTCGCACTGGGCGCAGGTGGGGAGCTCACAGGCAACTTCAGGTAATTTGGGCACTTTGGCTTTACAGTATACAGTACGTACAGTATATATTTACAACGTGTGTGTCTCTATAAATGCGCAACACGCGAAAAAAAACAAACACCCAACAACAACCACTAGCGTTAACAGTCACCGAAACCGAATGTAGGTTAGGCTAGGTACGGTTAGCCGCTAGATCTTTAGCTTTAGGTTATATACAAACATCTCATTTTATTTAACGTATTTAATGTATTATTCGACATAAAAGCATTGTAAAAGTAAAATACAATTTGTTCTTGAAGGTTACTTGTGCTGCTACATTAAGGTCTAGGCGCGCTACACGTAAAGAATCTCGAGTCTACAGGCCTCAAAATGCCAATGTGCAGTTTCCAGACGTCTAGACAATTGGTCAAGCAACTATTGGCCAGGAACAAACATCTGTGTGGCTTTAAAAATGGAGGGTGGGAGAATTGTGTGAAACAGAGCACAGCCTAAAGAAAAGCTGTCTTATAGTAAATAAATACATAATTTATTGTATATAAGAAATATACAGCTTGATTTATCTTGTATTGACCAGCTTCTCTCCTTCTCTTCAAGGTCAATGTGCAGATTATTAGGGATGTGCTTTAGTAATGGCCTTGGGGGTCATTAACTATTCATCAATCACTTACTGCACTGCTGGACCAACTCCGAGTGCTTGGACACTACTATCAGTGCGTGAGTATCAGGAGTTTAGACATGCGTTGACAATGGGCTCCATTATGTTGTGTATTCTGTGGGTCAATGAGACAGCTGGTAGGGATCACTTTTCAATCTCTGCTGTGTTAGTTTTTGCTTTTTTGTGTGTGTTACTATCAAAAAATGTGCCTAGATTCACACATTATTTAACCAACAATACTCATGAGTTGAACCATAGACACCTCCCTTTTGTTAAATTCCCTCCTCCATCCCAGGACAGCAATGGGGGTGGATCCTTACAGATATGGGGGTGTAACTGTACCCACAGATGGAATAAGTGGGGTGGGTTTAACTTGGGGGTCTTGAGGTGGGGGGAGGGACTACAAAAACGTGTGGAAGGGCAGATGCAAAAGAATGAGCGGCTCCAAGCAGCATTGTTGTCATGGCTACGGGGGAAACGGATGAATGAATGACATCACGGCGGCGGCGGCGAGGTGAGAGAGTGTAAAATTGATTTGTCGGAGGGGCACGGGAGGCGGCTCTTGTCGTGTTTTCGGCATACCCTCAATTCTACGTACAATCGTGTCTCATGTGGACGTGTTCTCTACCGGTAAGATACTTTTTGCCTCCTTGTTGTTAGACTAAGCACAAATCTTACTGATAGAGGTAAGCAGGTGTTTAGGGTAAATATCTAACTGTTTCGAGGTCTTGACAACATGCGGTTTCAAAGGTACATAAGATGTGTTATGGTGGGCTTAATGTCATGTGGTGTGACTCTGGGAATGAAAGGCAGATGTGCCAGTGTGCAGTTGTCGTGCACTAAATATATCTTAGATGCTCACTGTAGAGGAATGAGTGTGTTTTTGTCTGGGAACAGCTGACTGAAGAATAATTTATCGTACTTTATATCAGGTTTCAGGCTAAATGAATTCTGGGATGGCGTTGTTCTTATAGCTTGGTTTGTTGATGCTTGAAGTAACATTGCCGTCTCTCCGGATTACTATATTTTTCCTCAAAGACGGCAAGCACAAGTTATCTCTTGAATATCAAATTTTATGCCAAAGGAAATGCTTTTCACAGCGAGTGCCTCTAATACTGGAGTCTGTGTGTGGTATCTATAAGTTGTGGGGCTGGCCGCAGTCTTTTCAGCTGAATGTGTGATTAATGTTGGGGTTGACCTACAATGACCCCACACAGGTCAGACAGCTAGGGTGGTGGTAGAGGTGAAATTGCAACGTTTGATTTTTTTATCTCCTTCATGAGCGGTAATTAAGAAAAAAAAAAAACAGACTTAAAGCTATTATTTGAGAATATCTTTGGGGCAGCTGGAGTTTGTTTGGGTTGTGAAACTACTTCTAAATGTAGAATTGAAAAGCATTTTTGTTTGTATTTTTGTTTATGTTTATGAAGGTATTAAAGCATTCCAAGTCAATAACAAATAGGTTAAACTACAAAATAGTGTTGTTTACTGTAAGATTTGTAGTTGATTGTAAGTGGGAGGCTGAGAAGTTGAGCTAAGTGAGCGTCTGTTAGTCTGCCAACCTTTTAGTCTGGCCAGCCACGACTAACTCTTCCTATTCTATACAAAGTTGTTAGTCTGGTTTTTTGTTTGCATTCAATTTCAAGGGCTGAGTTAGTAAACCGATTAGAAACTCTAGACACAATGCTAAAAAACCACTCATGCATACACACAGCCTGTAAAGTTTGTATATGACATGACCAACAAAACACACACTGCTTTGGTTCGTAAACGGCTTGTGGTTGGTCCGTCCACCAAATCGCAGGGAAATGATTCGCTATGAGCAAGGAACCAGACCCCACTTATAAAAATAAAAGTAGAGGCTGGTATACCAAGCTACCAGCCTTTAGTTAGGGGTCAGAAGTCAGGTGCCATTCCTAGTCCAATCACTCACAATTTGAAAACAGGACTGCTATATTTCTAGACAACTAGTAAAGTAAGACTAGACTAGTAAAGTAAGTGTAAACTGAGTTCACTTGTTGGTTCTACTGGGATGACATTTTGTTTGGCACTTTTGTAGCGCAGAGTCACACGTACTTTCTCTTTCTTTTCAACAGAGCATCCCTATTGCTCAAAATAATGAATGCAAATATTGTAACAGAAAGCATTGGTGCATTGTTGGTACTGAAGCTTCACTTTTGCTTTCTCTATTTGCATATTTTCAACATCTCTGAAAGCCTCACAAAACATGTGTGTGCCCAAGGCAGATGTTTTTGTAGCTTTTATTGACTTGCTGTTTTTATGGTGTATAGATGCAAATGGAATACTTACTTTGCATAACATAGCCTGTAAGAACCCAAGGGACATTATTGACTTTGAATTGTAAGTTAACTGAATACAAGTCTCCATTTGCATGTGTTGGTCCCAATGTGTCAAATCTGCTCAAATAAAACATAAAATTAATTGTTGCTGTGGGTTACAATCTCCAAATGTTACGTGACTCATTAAAGATTTGTCACACACATAGTTATTCACTTCATTTATAACAACTTTAGATGAGGACACACTTTTTTACTGCTTGCTGCTCAAGTGTCTATTGTCTTTTTTGTTATTGATTGTTAAAACTCACAGGCTGCTTGTATTGTGTTGTGGGGTGAGCTAGACCTCCCTAACCCTCCGGAGACAAAGCCTCGGGGGATCATGTACAGTTTTTAGGTTAATTTAAAAGTCTATTAAATGGGACAGATGGTAACAGAATGTTAGCCACTTGGCAGTATCTATTATCTGAGACATGATACTTTTATGTTTAATAATGTACTTGTAACAAGTCAATTTGGTCATTATGGGCTCGAAGCCCATAGCTCATGCGACCACACTTTGAGAGCTCAGATTATGGTTCATATAGTGGTCTGTATGCATGCACCAACCAATGGTCCCTAGGTCAGCGCGCTCTGACCCGTCCTCCCAGTGGTCCGTATGCGGTCAGCACCCTCTGACCAGTACCCCAATGGTCCTTAAGTGGTCCCAATGGTCCGGCAGTTGTCCATATGTGGTCAGTGTGCGATGACCACGTACAGACTGTTGGGAGGACTGGTCAGAGCGCGCTGACTGGACTGGTTCGTGTGCGCTGACCACATACAGACCACTGGTTCACACAGACCCCTGCACCCCGCTTGAATGGCCCACCACTCCAGCTGCTATCTCGCCAGCACAGATCGTCAGAAAACTTGACAGAAATGATATAACTCATATAAAGCAGAAAATATTGAAGTCGTAAAAAGAAAAATGACTTCTCCTAAAAACCTTTTTGAATCAAGTGGATGCATTATGCTTCCGTACATTATCATCGACAGGGACTCCACTTTTTACTTCCTTCTTTCTTACTTCATTACTTCATTTTACTTCCTTAATCCCAACTCAAAACACCACACACACAAACGCATCACAAAAACCTCGACTCCCTCTGTTGATAAGAAACTCAATAATAACCGTGCTTGTTCTTGTAGTTCTCACTGATCGGACTCTTCCACGCTTCTCATGAACAAACTTTCCAACAACACGTGGATCATTACATTTCCCATCTTCTTGGGTGACATCAACCATACCAACTGGAAATGTTTCCTCACTGAGATGCTACAGCCGCTAGAAACACTCTCCTTTTTTGTTTCTTTGTATGTTCCATTTCTTTGGACATTGACTCAAACTCGGGTTCGGATTATCGCAGTGAGTTTATCTCCTCCCCCTGCCAGCAGGCTAAACCAATAACAGTTGAATCTGCATCAATCAACCGATAATAGTCTTACCAGGTTTGATTGTTTTTTTATTTTTTCAGTGTGCCTAATTAATAGCCCTCTAATGCACAGTAAAGGCTATTTTAAATAATTTACAGTGAACACAACGACTTTCTAACTCCGAGTTCCCGACATCCACATGAAGGCAGCATTATACCTCTAAGGTCAGTCGAAATATCTTAATTTTTCATGATTGGTTTGCAAACCGAGATTTACCTTCTCAAATTCTTCTCATACAGGCAAAAAGATTCACAATATTATTCAATTTGTTAGACATACATTTGTTACTACAATGCTGCTAAATAAATGTTTGATGTTTAGGGCACAAACAGTGTATTGCCCTTTCTTAATTGGGAGAATCTCTGGCATCACTACGTTATTATTACTGTCAGTTTGAGAGACCCCATGTGTGTGACATGTTCACAGGCCGTGTTTGTGAAGAAGGGTGGGAACAGACTGACAGCTCAAGGTGATGAGCCCCAATGACATTTCTGCCAGTGAGAGCTAAAATTGTCAATCCCCTGAGAATTACATAGATTTATATTGATAGAGAGACATGGGGGCAGTTTTAATTGTTTTATAAATACTATAAAAAGCAAGATCTATATTGTGATAGTAAAACGGTAAAAGCAGCCATTCTCGTATTTTCAAAAGTAGTCTCTAGTGGAGCTTTTTTGTCTTGTCTCCCGCTCTCTTTGATGCCTGACCTAATTTTAGCAACAGAACGATGAGATGATCATGTCTTGAAATCTGTATCTAGCCTCTAGTGCTACACTACAATGTTTTTTGCAGTGAAACCTTGTCTCACCTTTGTCCCCTTGTCCCGTCTAATCATTATGCCTGATACGTGCTTGTTACATGTCTGTTGCTGCAGGCACGCATAGCAAATATTTCTCCAGACCTTAATGCTTGTCGACATGTGGAAGAACTAGCATGACATTTCCTTGTCAGATCTACTGCTGTAAAGGTCTTGATGTCGTGGCTAACATGGTGCAGACATTGTGTTATCCTTGACCAAAAATGCATGGAATGAAAGCCAGATCAGTGTATGCATGTGTGTAGTAGTGGTTATTTAGAGGTCCTATAGTATGCTTTTTAGATACAGTTAGGTTACCATTTTACATTTTGCAACTTGAAACACACAAATAATGATCTAATACAGAGGTGGGCAAACTGCTGCCCGGGGGAAACATGCGGCCATTTGGGCTTTTTAATCCGGCCCACCAAGCATTTTCTCATATTTTTTTAATGATACAATATTGCCAATTGTTGTTATAACCTGCAGTAACCAGTTAACTCCACATTGACATACTGACATCTGAGGTCTGATCGAAGGCTGTATGTCTCATTTGTCAGAAATGGTTGCAGTTTACAAAGAATAAAACATCAGCCGGCCCACTGAGCACCCCATGTGGCCTTTGAGTCCAAAAGTCTCCCCACCCGTCCTAGCCTGACGGTTCTGCACCACTCATCAGATTCTATACACTTTGAGACCAAGTACTATCAGAGTCATCACACACTAAGTACTTCTACTGATCATCAGCAGTGACCTATGGGGAACACACGTAAAGGCTGTGTCACAGAAGGCTTGTAATACCCTGAACTTCATCAATAAGACAATCGGCTATAACACTTTAGTACGTATCACTCTTGAATACGGTGCCACCAGCTGGGATCCATACCTGGTGAAAGACAAGAGAGACCTTGAAAGAGTCCAACAGCCCAATGTTTTGACGCTGCCCTGCACTCCTCCCCGTACATCTGACAGTGATTAAGGTTTTGCACTGGTCCCTTTAACATAATGTGTCCATCTGCGTCCATGTTAACGTCTGACTGGACCCTGGAGTTCTGCAGTAACAGTGGCGCCATTCTTTTCTCTACATCCAAACTCTACAGGACATTATCACTAACCACCTACTAGCTACGCACCTAAAAACAAAAGTCTCAAGCAAGAAGGTGGCATGTTTGATTTTCGGGCCAGGTTAAACACAATCTCAATGTCTCTCCTCTGGGGGTATGTCCTCCCTGTGTTACTGTGATACTTTGCCTAATACAGTACAGCATCACAGAAGTCATCTGAGAAAAACGAGACTCTGAGACCCTCTGTGGGGTGAATTATAAGGGTTTATGGGTCATTTTCAAGCTTCCAAGAGGACAGGAGTGATCTATTTGGTCAATTCACCCATCTATCCAGAACTACAATCAGCCAGGAAAAATTTGAGGGAGCTGTGATTTTAAACTCCAGACCGCAGCTTGTAATTCTAATGCTTCTTGACAGTGTGCTTCATTTGTGAGACTGTGACAAAATGGGGCGGCAGTGGCGCAGTGGGTAGGTGCTCACCCTTCAACCAGAGGGTCGGTGGTTTGAGACCCCGTCTGAGCGCACACTGTCGTTGTGTCCCTGGGCAAGACACTTAACCCACATTGCCTATGAATGAATGTGGTTGTGTGATTGGTGTTTGGTGGTGGTCGGAAGGGCTGTTGGCGCAAACTGGCAGCCACGCTTCTGTCAGTGTGCCCCAGGGCAGCTGTGGCTACATAGCAGCTTACCACCACCGGGTGTGACAGGAGTGAATGAATAATACGAAATATGTAAAGCGTCTTTGAGTGTACTAATAAAGCGCTATCAAAAAAACCTATGGATTATTATTATTATTAAATGTGGTTTATGGAATTTTATAGGAAAAATAATCAACAGACTGCATTTGATTAGAAATATGCAAAAAATCCATTAATAAATAACAGAAGGAATTATGAATTGACTGAATTACCCAACAGTTAAAACAGTGGAAATTGTTTAGAAAGTTCACTTTTGGGATTAAGACGATGGCCACATATTTAGATGGTAGTCTAAAAGAAGATTTACATTTGATCGAAAAGGATGTTTAAATATTTTGATGGGACTCCAATGCTTTGAATGAGCTGCCAGAGAGCATTCCTGTCCAGGGAGTCGAAGGTTGCCTTGAGGTCAACATAAGCTGCATACAGGGGTTGCCGAAATTCACGCCTTTGCTGGGAAAGGATGTTTATTGCCAGAATGCAGTCTGCTGTAGACCTGTGTGGAGTAAATCATACTTTTTTAAACATTATCAAGTGCACTTTGTACTTACCCTGAAACTTAATCTCTGCAGATTGTAAATATTGGGTATTTGTTTACTTTATTTTCATGACTATGAAAAGGCAAGAAATCTCACTTATTAAACCTGACAGGGCACACCTGTGAAGTGAAAACAGGTGACTAGCTCTTGAAGCTCATCAAGAGAATGCAGTGTGTGCAAAGCAGTAATCAGAGGAAAAGGTGGCTACTTTGAAGAAACTAGAATATAAGGCGTATTTTCAGTTGTTTGACACTTTTTGTTAAGTACATATCTCCACATGTGTTAATTCATAGGTTTGATGCCTTCAGTGTGAATCTACAATGTCAATAGTCATGAAAAGAAAGGACACTCATTGAATGAGAAGGTGTGTCCAAACTTTTGGTCTGTACTGTATATGCTACACACAGCATCCAGCTGATGGTCTTGCATAGACGTTGCCCCTAAAGTCTCGCTTCCGGTGATCCCTCAAGGACACGCCACACCCCATGGATGCTGACACCAGGAACACGCTGCACTCCACGGACAGCACCGACATGAGCAGCCCACGCACGCTGATCCACCACCTCCATCACAGCAACAGCACAGCTCCCCAGCGTCCCATCCACAGCAGTACCAAGCGAAGACAACGGACAGGAAAGTTTAGAATGTACAGGACTACACTGTAGCGCATCATACAAGGCATACCTGTAAGACTGTAGTAGCACGCTCCTCCATAGGCCTCTCCCCTGGTGTAACGCAGTGTGTTCCTGGGCATGGATGTATGTCTCCAGATAACATCAAACATATGGTGATAATCAGTGCTTTAGTCCATTGCAGACATGTTGTTTTCTTGGCAGTTTTCCGTATTTCTTTGTAGCGAGATGGATAAATGAGAGTCACTGCCAAATGGCAAAAGTACATTTTCTCATGGTAGTATAATTGTTGCTTGTTGCCTACAGGGATAAGGTCTAAATCAACTTTAGATGGTATAAATTCAACAAACAAGGTATTTACTAGGAGAGCTATGACTACGCCTGCCTCATCTGCTCGACATGAATCCATTTGCAGCCCAAAAAAGTGTATTTTTGAAAGGGGAGGAGCTTGATCTGGTTACAGAATTTAGCTCTCATTCTTGACTCCTCTGACTTTTAAAAGTAATTTTAAAATTTTATTTACACAACTTCAGATACATTAGGCCAAAAGATTTTTGCATGCTATGATTTACAACAAAGATTATTCTTTTACAAACTGGACTCTTGCTGGTGAAGTATAAAAGGGTGCTTAAAATATTTGCCAGAAAACCTATATCATACCATCACACTCATTTTAAAAATATACAAATTAATAAGGCGTATGTCCTGTTTGTGTTTTTTGTTACCTGTCAAGGGACTTACATATGTAAACTACTTTGTGTCCCTAGGCAAGATACTCGACTCACATTGCCTATGTCTGAATGTGTTATATGATTCGTGTTTTGTGGTTGCCATGACAGTTGCTACGTCTCTGTCTCTCTACAAAAGTATCTTACTGCTAATGTGCCTGCCGACAATGTCAATCTTTTACATCCTGCTGAAAAATGGCAACTAATGTGGTATCAAAAGCATCTATTTAAAACTGGTACATTATCATTAGTAAAAAAGTATGTTGCCTGATCTGTGCATTTTCTCCTGACACAATTGAATGTTTCTTTTTCTCTGAATTCATTTCTGCTCAGTTCTCCACCCTTAAAGATAGTGTGAAACAGATATGAATGAATGGCCTCTGGGATTACTGCTGTAATCAGAAAAGCCCCAAACTCATGTAAGTAGTTGTTGCCAAATTATGTTGCGAGTTAAAAAAAATGTGGGTATTGTCCCAGTAGCGCACTCCCCTGATAGCAGCATTAATTGGACTTGTTACTGCGGGCTCCCTTTTGTGAGCCTAATCTCTTTCCACTTGTGAGTTAGGGTGTGTAAAATGGATAGCTGTTGTCAACGCGGGCCAATATCAACTCCCACAAGAAGTGTTAATGATACGCCAAGGACGGCATTTTGCACCCTCTCAGACTCACGCACCAGACATCATCTCGCTGGGTCGTTAATCCCCACCACAGAGCGTTTGGAGGCCACTGCTGATAGAGTGTGAGACAGAGGAGGAAGTGAAGATGAGGAACACTAAATGAGTAAGGGACCAAGACAGACACTTCTAAAAGAGTGACCGAGAGGCCCTAATGTCATCTACTGCAGTGTATTTACACTTCTGTCAGAAGATTAACCAAGCTGCACCGTGACAACAGAGCTAACTCAAGGGACAACCTATAGCCTGGTGTGATGGTCTGGTCCCTTCTTCACATCAAATCATTTCTCAGAAATATTGTGGACTTCTCTGATTGGTTCACCATATGTCTGTAAACCCTTGAAATTTTATGCAACGACAGACCAGACTAACATCTTTGTATAGAATTGGAAAAGAGTTAGTTGCAGCTTGCTATACCCTGCTAATGTGAGGAGGTAACATGAGGAGAGTAGCTCCAAGGCCCATTTCCAAGAACCACACTTTTAAGTAAACGTTTAAGAAAGAGGAACAAGATAATACATGCATGTTTAGTGTTTTTAATTGTTAAACTATGAAACATAGCTTTTCTGTATAATTCTTGCTTAGTCCAATGTTTAATTCTGGTTTAACACTAGTTCAGAAGATTTAAACTTGGGTTAGAACTGGATTAGACCTGGTTTGGTTCTAGTTGTGTACTTGTTAAATGTATAGTCTGTAATTTTGCTAAAATAAAATAAAATGTGTTTTATGGTGTATGTAACTTTATGGTGTATGTAACTTTTTAAACTTTTCTTATTGTAGAAAACTTGCAGACTACACCTTTCCTTAGTGTAGCCCTGGGTTTGTAAAATGTAAATTGGAGCATCAAAATTTTTTCTGAGAGGTTACTTAGTTTAACAAACTTTTTCACTTAATTTGTAATGTTTTCGGTAGCACTTGTTCATCTGCCTGTCCATCTGTCTGTAAGCACTTCATTCAAAAGCTACTGAACGGATATGGATGAAGTTTTCATGGAAGGTCAGGCATGACACAAAGAACAATTTATTAGATTTTGGGAGTGATCCTAATCAACATCTGCCTAATTCATTACGTTTTAGAAAAATAGTTGAAAAGAAGAACCATCATCTGTCGGAGTCAAGACACAACCAACTACTACACTTCTATCTGTGTGAACTCAGTGTAGTGTAACTGACCTCTTGACCTCAACAGACTCAGCAGGATACCTGTTTTTAGGTAACCATGGAGAACTTCTTATCACATTGATTTATAACCTTTGGAGGACCAAATGTGTTTCAATATGTGTATTCAGGTAACACTATGCCACAAATAAAAGTTGAAGGATTTTGGGTCATATATTTGGTCATCCTGTTAATTTATGCACTCTCACTTTTCTCCCGCTCAACACTTATCTCCTAACAAAGACCCAGGCAGTCCCAGAAGTCAATTTTCTTCATTTTTTAAGCACGAATCAATCGAAAGATGTGTTTTGAACTAAAACCACTGCTACGCTATATTTTTGACCAGATGCATAAGTTTTCCTCATTTTAAAGTCACTGTGAAGAACTGCCTTAGTCAAACAGCAACACATTTTTGGTCATAGACTTATATTCACACTTGAAGCTGTGACTTTCGCCTGTAATATGCCATTAGTGAGAGTTGTGGCTTTCATCTCAGCTAAGTCTGGCTGAAGTAAGACATTAGGCTACCAAGCCTTCTTCAAAACAGACCAGAATCTAGAGAACAGCCCGTAGTTCTGCTGTTTGGACCTTCTGGATCTCTGGATCAGAAAACCACTCCAGTGATGTTTTTGATGAGAGATAACATTATAGAATCGTAGAAAGCGAAAGAAAAAAATACGATATGAGATATGGGTCCTATACGTATGTCCTATTTGTTATGTCAATCGTATTTTTTTTAGTTGTATATGTGTAAATGTAAATATGAATGATAATCGTGAGAATACTACAAATAATATCTATATCTATATATAAATTTATATCTATCTAGTATAGTGGTGGGTTATGTTGTCTGGGTCTATAGTTTACTGCTGATGAGGAGTGTTTATATATATATAGTATATATATAATATATTGCTTGACATTTTAATGTCTTATTTTGTCGATTCTTTTAGTAAGGCCATTTTTTAAAAATAAAGCTGGTATGGCGCGGACGTGGGCTAACGTGATTCCATAATATCGTTGTTTCGCTGATATAATAACCAGCATCTGACATTTCTGCAGAACACCGTACACATACACTTTTGACTTTCAACATCTTTTACAAGTTCAGTATTTATTCACTCCATAGTCACACAGAGGTGGTGGTATGCCACTTCAGTCGCCACAGTCACCCTGGGGCAGTCTGATGGAAACATGGCTGCTAATCTGCACCTACAGCCTCCAACCTCCATCGAGCACCAATCACATAACCACATTCATACATAGGCAAGGTGTGTTAAGCACATGCACCAATCCAGTTTTTTGGTCCTGATACCGAGTGTCCCGATATCGAGTTTCAGTGTAATATAATAATGTAATTTACCACATTGTTTATCTGCTCATAATTGGGATAAAGTATAATAATGGATATTGGCTCCAGTATTGCCCTCACTGATACCTGATCAGTATCAGTGCATCCCTAGGTTAAGCCAAAATGACTAAATAGTACAAATTCTGATCTAGAAAGGCTTCCTGTGGATTTGTCTACATTGTGGTCAGGCAGTAGCAGTACTGTCCAGTGAGATGACAGAATGGTGTGTATATGTCAGTGATACAGGCGCAGTGTGAAGATGAGCCCACAGCAGACCTCATCTCTGCCCAGTCCGCCCTGTTCTCTCTGGGTCACTGCTCACATTAGGTCACTCCCTAGTGTCCAGCATCAAAGTTATTACTTCCTCCATGACATCTGACTGTCCACTGCCTCCACACAGCCTCCAGACACCTCTGACCTTTCTCATACACTACAGTCCAACACAGGTTTTCTCTGAGACGATGGACATTAACTGTGCCTCTGGGGCTGTTGGGGCCGAGTTGAGACGTGGTCAGTTAATGTTGTGTTATTGCAGCTCTGCAGAGGTTGGCACTGTGGAGGTGTATGGACCAGTGTGTGTCAGAGAGATGACTGCAGAGCTAAAAACTATCATGAATATATGTTATATTTGTAGTGAAATGGGCTTTACAACCTTTATAATGCTATTTGTAAATGGTGTAATTTGTATAATTCATGTAATAATTATTCATCTTCTACCGCTTTTTATTTAATTGTCAGGTAGACATTTTCCTAACACATGCAAGTCTTTGGCCATTGGGAGGAAGCTCTAACACAGGGAGGATATGCAGACTGCCACCCAGAGAGACTGTAGTCAGCCTGAGGATAGAAGCCATGATTTCCTTGCTGAGACACAAGTACACTAAACACTCTGCCACGGCAGGACTGTCTTTCTTAATTATCCATCTGAAGCCTGCAGTAAGTTGGAGTGGAAATTGAACCACCAACTTTCCGGTTATTGTATGACCTGCTCTACCGCCAGAGCCATATGACTTGACACAAGCTCTGGCTGTACTTTTTAAGTTTGATGCATCTGGCCACCACTTGAAAATTGCTCCAGAACACCCCGCAGGTTACTGGCAGCAATTATTAGCTTTTTTCTCTATGGGTGTCATTTTTTCCACCAAATTTGCAATATGAGGCTACTGGAAAAGGCTTCAAAACACCCTAAAATACCCCTGAAAAGCAGCTGTTGCACCAGAATGTGTGCAGGGCTTGACATTACCACTAACCAACCTGTGAAATATAGCCTTGTTCCTCCAATTGTTTTAATACGGACATTTTTATTTTCAAAGTTTAAAATGTCCACCTAATTAGAATGTATAGAGATTCAATTTAAAGAGCCATAATTTTACAAAAAATAAACAATAACAAATTTAAGAATAAACATTTTTACTGTCAACTTATTGGAATACACATGAATCATTATTGGCTTATGAATCACGGCTTGTAGGATAAGTAACTTTTTAAGAATTCTTGCCTACACTGAAAATGCCATTGAATGTTGTAATTTCTCACTCTTGACTTCCCGTTGTGCAAACCCCACTCACACACACTGCAGTCACACAGATAACTGTTGTGCTCATTTAGTGGGGCTTGTTAGGGTTTTGATTCTCATGTTTCCATCTCATATCCTTCCGTCTGGTGCTGCTGCTGCCACTGATATCACACTCACATCACTGCCGCTGCTGTTGTGCGCTCAGATGTAGGCTTGTGGCACATCTAATGATATTGCCTTGTCTAATAGCTGTAGCTCCAATCATTTGTGCATTTTTTGCAATGACGGTGTAATCACAGACATAATGATGTGTGAGGCTGTCTGCTGCTACATTTTTAGAACCATCATCTCCACTTTTAATTAATCGGCAGTAGAGCAGTTGAATACAGATCCTACTTTTTAACAATGTTTTTATACCTGCTCCTTGTTCAGCGTTAAGCCTCTCTGGATTCACCTGTCTTATCAGTTTGCTTTTTCACATGTTTTGGGTATTTTATCAGAGGTGGAGAAGCTAATAATTTCAGGTTAGGATAAGTTATAATTTATTGTCCCCGTAGGAAATGTATCCTCTCCAATTGACCCATCCCTCAGTGCCGCTGGGGCGACATGTAAGGAGCAGTGGGCAGCCGCAGTGCAGCGCCCAGGGACCCATCTCCAGATCTTGAGCCAGGATCTTGGTCAGGATGTACCTAGCTAGAGGATTAACCTAATGTGCATGTTTACTCAAGTAAAAATACTGCTACAACACAATTACTACACAAGTAAAAGTAAAAAGTATGCATCCAAGTAATTATTTAGAGTTCAAAAAGTAAAGAGCAACTGTTTAATAATCAGACAGCAAAAATTAAAAAAATAAATAAATAAATATCAAAATTCCAGTTTTTCACAAACAAATTAATATTATGACAATTATGATTATGATTCATAATAACAGTCTTAAGAGTAAAAATTATTAACAATGTATTAAATGTTAATGCAAAGGATTGCCTACATAACATATGGTGCATTACCACTACTGGAAGTCAGTTTATTTAAAGATACTGGAATATATGTATCTGAAAACCACCCACCTCTGTATTTTATCTACATATTTGAGTAGGTCTCATTGATTTGTATTCCTGTATTTTTCTGTGTGTTTAATTAGAAACAGATCATTAGCTGCGCTGACTTGAAAAATGGCATGGACTTTCATATTTTTAATTAGACTTTGGTCATTAAACAGCACTGCATTTGTCTTGTTGGTTGTATTTCCCTATCTGACATACACAGTACACATCCTGTTTTTACACATCTGCTGAAGAGACACACGGTCACACTCTCAAGGCTGACGAGGAATAGGGGGAGGTGATGGCAAATTTAGCACCACTTACTACAGTGTTGCTTTGAGAAGTATTTGTCACAGGTGTTTTTGCAGTATACAGTCAAGAAGGGTGTTACTCAGTGCTGTGTAATTTAGTGTGTTACATGTATAAGTGATTTGCAAATGTTTCACACCAAGTACCACTTCAGAAAATAACTGGTGTCCCAAGTACCACCAGGACTATACTACATCTAAACCAGAACTAAATTAGGTCTTGATCAGGATGAACCAGGTCTAAAATATCTCCAAACTAGAGGCATAAACCATGACTAATCCAATTCTTAACAAGTTCTCTACCAGTTCTAAACCAGTTCCACACCAGGACTAAACTAGTTCTAAACCACAGCAGTAAATCAGGACAAAGCAGTACAAATCCAGGTTCAAGTACCACCAGAGAGAGTCCACATACCACCAGTGGTACCTGTACCACAGTTAGAGAACCAATGATGAATTCCACTGGTTCTTATGTAAATCCCTTTTTTGTAAAGCATTGCTATATCCTATTTTTGAAATACTTAGTCAAACCTTTGAGTTACTAAGCCATAATTTTGAAATACAAAGTCATAGGTTTATGGTTCTCAAAATAATGAGATAGCAATGATTCACAAAAATATATTATTTAATTATATTTCACTGAGTTTTCATATTCTTTTTTTCATGGGTTCATAATATGTAAGTCTATGGGAAAATTTAATGGAACTTATACTTCTGGAAACAAAGGAGTGCGGGCATTGCTGCTGTAGATGAGAAAGTGTCAGTGGCTGTGCTTGTGTACACATTTAGATAAGAAAAAATTTACTATCTGACATTGTTCTATGATGAAGTAGGTCATCGGTAGTCGGCAGAAGTCAGGAGAGGGACTAAAGTAAAACTCCACTACTAATGGTCAAAGGGGTAACCCACAGAGTCTGATCAGTCTGGGAGGCGGAAGCTGACGTCACATCCCGGTGAGTGCATTCTGTTGTCGAACGTACACTGTACTGTTCTGTCTCTCGGTGGTAATCTAAGCTTATTATAATCACACATTTTTACATTTAATTGTTTCTACTAAATAGTCGAGTGTGGTCTTTTAGCTCCAATCAGTCAGTCAGTTAGATAAACAATTGTTGTTGTGATTCACGTAGGCAGTAATGACGCCCGGCAGAGACAATCAGAGGTGCTCGAAGTGAACGAAGAGTCTGTGTGTAACCTTGCCAAATCGATGTCAGATGCCATAGTATTCTCTGGTCAATGATGAAATGTACAGTCGCTTTTCATCATTCAACCGCTGGTTATCTAGATGGTGTCCATTAAACAATGTGGGCTTTATTGATAATTGGCGTGTGTTTTGGGGAGGGCCCGGTCTCATACGGAGAGACGGCATATATCCCACGTTTGATGGTGCTGCTCTCCTATCTATGAATAGGGCTTTTGATCCGAAGTGACGAACCAGAGATGAGACCTGGCCACAGAGCAGTAGTGTAGAACACTTCTGAGTTTCCAACTGAGCTGTCACAAATACTGTATTTAGGTGAATCAGTTCAGCAAATAAGGTCTGTGTCTGCCCCACGCTCATCACATACAACTCTTTGTAAGCCAACAAGAGGAGTGACTTCAAGCAATCTAGTAAAAATAACCACTTGTCAACATCACAATAAAGAAGAATACAAAGATATCACTTGTGGACTAGTGAACATTAGATCACTCTCTTCTAAATCTTTACTAGTTAATGATTTAATTATAGATCATACAATG
>JAVQKC010039630.1:0-17566 GCA_036025475.1 Philypnodon macrostomus
AAAAAAGTGATTAAGGTGCCCGTTGGTAACAGTTGTAGCAGACGTACGGGGCAGACGTACGGGGCAGACGTATGGGGCCGTTTTCGCCGATATACACCTTGCTGTCGGGGACGACAGCACAGTCCTAGTTCTTGTTGGGGGTTGTGGGTGACTAAAACCTATTCTAGCAACTATGGGCCTTAGGTGGGGTAACCCTGGGCTTTGGCCCTATTTACTAGAGGCAATTTAGAGTAACCAAGAAGATGGAGTAGCATACTGTGTTCCAGTTGTCCTCGGAGGTCGGAGCTCGGAGCTCGGAGCTCAGAGTGACAGAATCCCTGAGGTGAAGCGTTCCAGCTGTTAACTCGGAAATAAACAAATCTAATACATTAACAGGTTCATTTAGCAGTTAGCAGGACTAGCAACAGCAGGGATTTTAGCATATTTTGTAATTGCAGATGCTAAAATACACAACAGCAACATGCTAACAGGTACCATGTTGACAGTAGTGAATGGCTCATATCAAATTAAAAAAATGCGAATTGAATATTATAAAATATTTTAAAATAGGGCGCTGCCATATTGGATTTTTAATCTCGGGGTTGTCCGAGTTGCCCCGAGACACAGACAATGGCCTGAAGTACTCACAATGTTCTTGCCCTATAGTCTTCATTAGACAGGGTAAAATTAACAAGGCATTTTCATACAAACAAAAATATATACTTTTGAGTGAGATTTGCTTGAATGGTACCGTTGGTGTTTGTAAGGTACCGTTCAGTGAGCAGTCTCAAATGAAGGGAGTGGATGTTTTATCTGTGAGTCATGCAGCTTATCTGGGCTCAGATTCACTTCGAGTTGAACACGCGGTTCACAGTGGATTTAGAGAAAAGGCGGGAGTGAGCAACCGAGAAACTGTTGGAACACTATATCAGATGTATTTAGACAAAAGCAAGCACATAAATGAATAAATTCAAAAAGATTATTTAACAAACTAGACACAAACTAAATAATCTAGGCACAGAGAGAGGCAGTTAACTCATTAGTACCCACCTCTGAGGCTGAGGTAAAGATATTTAATTGTACAGTCTGTAGCAGTCTGTTTACTAATACCAAAGATTACATGGTCACTGCATTATTACAATTATGTGAAGGATATATTATTTCAAATGATCTCAGACAAATAATAGCATTGATACCACTCTGTTTATTTTGACAACCAGTTTGTCCGATTCACAGGTCTGGGTTTTGCTACAGCTCTCAGACATGAGCTCATACTTTTTGCATTGACTTGTTGATCATTTGTCAATTGTCGTTGGATGAACAATGCTCAGAATACAGTAGGTTTGAGAGGTTTATCCAGTCTCGAAAGTATTGACTGGTCCCTGCCCTTTTCTCATCACAGCTGCCAACATCATGAGCACACATCATCCGAACTGTGATGTGCAAAGAAAAATAAAATAAAAACAGAACAGAACAGTGAATACAATAATGCATAACAGGTGTGGTCTCAGGGAGTGTTTCACTGCAGTGTGGCCCAGTAAAAAATAATTTCCTCAAGCAAGTACATAAAGTATCATCTAAAAGTGTAGCTTAAACATGTGGATATGCAGTTTAACCTGGTGCACAGCTGTTTTCAACACAATTGTCTACTGTCTACAACTCTTCAAACTGACAGGATTCCAGAACTAGTGTGACTAACTCTGGCATATTGACAGAAATTCAATTTATATGCACAGTCTCTGTTATAAACAATAACTGATCAGGCTATACAAATGTGCAAAGTAAATTCTGATTATGCTTATGTGTAAATGATTAACTTGTGTAGACTGTCTTTTCATTTTTGCGTTCTCAACTGGTGGGTTGGGACTGAAAAGTAGGTCAAGGGCATGTTCTTAGCATGTTGTAGAGTGAATAAAACATTTTAATAGCCTACTACATTATTTGTTACCAATGTTACTGTAAGTTTAAAGAGGACCGGTGCAACTTTGCAATGTTTTAGTGGCATTTTGTGAAATCTCTGTGACCATTTTCAGAAAACACAAAGAACATACACTGCAATGCCATAATGCCAAGTCCACATAAGTTTTGTATTGCTCTATATCTTTAAGCCAAGAAACTCAAGGTGGAGGTGAAGGCGGAAGCTTCATTCACCCTAGAATAACTAATCACTTTGAATCAGAAGCAGTTTAATTAAAGTACAAGTGTTGCATTGTTCTCCTTTAAGAAGTTGAAATGACAAAATGTATTTATGTAAAAAGTGGGTCCCCAAAATCTCCCAAGATGACACCAGTTGAGAACGACCCACTCAGCAGGCTCCGGTTATGCTCCACAAATCACTGGTTGGTTTTGTTAAAAGACACATGAATCCAGTCTTGGCCCTCTTCACTCCCACTCACTTGACTGCACCTCCCTGGGCTCTGTGTACTTCTCCTCTCTGCTCTCTGGAGCTTTTGTTCTTGTTCTTACAGAGGGGCTTAGTTTGGATAGGCCATTTCTTATCCTTGTTATTACAGTGTGGGTGTTGGCAGGTTTAGCGTGTACAAATAAACTTGCCTTGACGTGACTCTGTTTGAGATGACTGCTGTTTGGATGCAAACAATCTGACTCTCGTTTTAGGCCAGACAGATTTGGCCATTTACAGAAAAATGCTTTTCCACTGGGTTATAAGCCAATGTACTGTATGTCCATTTATAGACACAACACATGAACTATCATCATGAGACAAAAACAGGTGACTTTTAGACTTTTATTAAATCACATAGAGCTCAAGAGCTTTCAAAAATGCACTGACTGAAACATCTCCTCATTGCAACAATTTATTATTTACCAATGTGTAAATATTTTCACCAGCTTCCATTTTTAGTTGCCATTTTCTTTGCTTGGAGATTTCAGAGGCTAAAAACATTCCTAAAGTAGTTGCTTATCTTCTGCCTATTTCCATTTAGGGGTTCAAGCCACTTCTACCACTATGGGGCTGAGGCTTGGAGAGTGGCCACTGAAATGATCAGACATCATTATTAAACATTATCATGCTTAAATGGTGTTGCCCCACTACCTCTCTGAGCTGCTACACCCTAACTCTCCTCCCCGTCACTCAGGTCGGCTGACCAGCACCTCCTGAGTGTACCTACGTGTAAGCTCAGAGGGTACAGAGCCTTTTCAGTTGCAGCCTCAAAACTGTGGAATGAGCTGCCATTGCACATTAGACCAGCCTCCTCTGCACATGTGTTTGAATCATGTTTTAAAACCCACCTGTTCTCATTGGCTTTTAACACTTTGCTGTTGACATTATTTATCTGACTGTATTTATTACGTTTTTACCAGTTTTATGAGTTGTATACCTGTGTAGATTATATTCCTGTTACCTTATACAGCACGTTGGTCGACTGTGGTTGTGTTTAAAGTGCCATCAGACAACTATTCACTTATATTCATTGACTTAGGGCAATCGAGATATGCATGTCTTTGGACAGTGGGCAGAAGTAATTGGAAAGAACTCACAGCAACACAGGGAACATGCAGACACCTCTCAGAGACATGTGTTAGCTTGACCCCTTCACTTAAGTTTAAATATAAAGTTGTATGGACATGTATACTGTGCAGGTGGATACTGTTGCTACACCTCCTATACATGTTTTTGTATAGGAATCTGCTATTTTGATGTCGTACGTAATGTTCTGGAAAAAACTCACACCGAGCCCTTTTCAAACTGTACATCATATAAGAGGCATGATTCACTTCTCCCTCTGACTGGGTACTGACCCCACTCCAGGCCTCTCCTCCGCCGCCCCCCACATAAGCTCACACCAGATGTTTTTCAGCAAAGAAACCATCGCAAGCCGCACAAGGAAACCGCACACACGCTCCCCAGAGGCGCTTTCCTCATCCCTCATACGCCATAGCTCTGCAGACAGGATATAGGACCGAGGGGATGTTGTGTGTGATACGGTGAACAATAGAGCTGACAGATTGTTTTAAAATGACTTTGGCTCAAAACATGGAACAATCTTTGTTCAAGGCTACAAGGAAGTTTTCATCACTCAAAAAGCCACTTAGAAATATATTGAATGTTGCACAGGTTTACTGGCAAATCATGTTTGAGTTGGATTAGTGGAAAGCATTCTCGATGTTGACTTATGGAGGGACACTAATACGAGAAGTCCACGCCTTTTCTGTTTGCTCTGGTGTGACGACGAGTGAGTTTTTATGATAGCAGTTAGAAATCAGATAAACAAAATAGCGGCATTGCAATGAAAGTTTTTGTGGATGACTGCAACATAATTTCTTCAAATCAAAACAGATGAATTATCCCGAGTTAACTCTGTTTTAAAGTTTAAAGTTGAAAAGCATAAAGCTATCCCACAATGAATGATGCATGTACCTTCCTTTGCAGTGGTTCTCAAACTGTGTAGTAGTACTCTGGCAGATCAGCGTCCTGGTTTAGTCCTGATTTAGTCCTTGTATATTTTAGAATGGGGCTAGAAATTTAAGCTTGTTTTATTTTTAGTTGTAAACCCAGTTACACTCTGAGGAACTGTGAAAAGTTTAGTAGAACTAGTAAAGATCTGGTATAGTTCTGGGTTAGTCCTGATTTACTCTTGGTAAACTCAATTATTGTTAGTTCTGGTTCTGGCTGGGCATATTTCAGTTTTTGTAGTAAACCCCAGGTGGTATAAAAAGTGAAAAGCGTTTTTTAACAGTGTCCTTGTGGTGAGTGGAAAGCAATAGTCCATAATAAAAAAAAACTAAAAAAAAATTCAGATTTGACCAAGATTTGACCAAGATTTGACAAAGCCAGTAGCTGCAGAGTATCAAAAGGAAACTCCCTTTTTCCTTCCCTCTACCTCCCTCCTCCTTCTCTGAGCCAGGCCCTGCCCCAGGACCAGCACTATATGAGCAGCCTGCCTTCCACTATCCAGCTCCACAGTCTTGTCTGAGGTTTCAGCTGGTCCTTCTGGTCTTTTCATCTTCCCTCTTTGCTCCAACAGCTACCAGGATGATCCACTCAAAGCGCATATCCTACACCTCATCTGCCCCCATGAAGGCCCACAGCATATCTGGAATGAGGTCTGCCCCGCGCATCTCCTCTTCCCGGATGAGCACCGTGTCTTCTGGCTATGGTGGAGGCATGGGCATGGGCATGGGCATGGGTATGGGTATGGGTATGGGCGGTGGTGGCGGATTTGACCTGTCCAACGCTTTGGACCAGAGCAACGTGCATCTCAATGAGAAGGCCACCATGCAGAACCTAAACGACCGTCTGGCTTCCTACATTGATAAAGTGAGGTCTCTGGAAGCGGCCAATACCAAGCTGGAAAAGCAGATCCGGGAATATTATGAACAGAAGGGACCAGCTGCGGAGAAGGACTACAGCAACTACTGGGCAATCATCAACGACCTCAAAGACAAGGTAAAAAGTGACATGTTTGCAGTTCTGTAAATCATTAGTGAGCCGACAGAGCATTCAGTGTAATTATTGATCTGCTTGAGAGTTGTGATATTCTGTTTGACCAATGACATACCAAAGGAACAATTCAGAATAGGTTAGAAACAGGTTTGTAGGATTTGTAACTAAATACTGTGATTGTGGTTTCAGATTGCCGGAGCAACCATCGGCAACGCCAACATCCTCCTCCAGATTGACAACTCCAAGCTGGCTGCGGATGACTTCAGGACCAAGTAAGTATGGCCCTAAGAAAGCCATAAAACATCCACATAATGTCAATTTGAATTGACAAAAACTCTCAAAACAACAGATTCGAACATGAGTTGATGATGCGTCAGTCAGTTGAGGCCGATATCGCCAATCTTCGTCGCCTCCTTGACCAGACAACTCTCACAAAGGCTGACCTGGAGATGCAAATTGAGGGCCTGCAAGATGAGCTGGCATACCTCAAGAAGAACCACGCAGAGGTAACATATTTCTCTCTGTCTAAATTATAATTGCAACTGTGTTTTTGATGATGAAATACTTTGGGGTTCTCTAGGAACTGGCAGCCCTTCGTTCCCAGCTCACTGGCACAGTCAATGTGGAGGTGGACGCTGCGCCCCAGCAAGACCTCAACAAAGTCATGGAGGAGATCCGCGCCCAGTATGAAGCCATCACAAACAAACACCGTCGTGACCAAGAGACCTGGTTTAATGAGAAGGTAAATGAATTTTCCCATAAACAAACACATGCACAAACCTTAATAACTGTTTTTATTAAGTACATCCTTCATGACTCCAGACTAGTAATTTAAAATAATCCCTTTGCAACGGTTTTTAACTGTGCCTTTTGTTCCCCCTGTTCTCCAGTCAGCAACCCTTTCAAAGGAAGTCGCCATCAACACAGAGACAATCCAGACGACCAAGACGGAGATCAGTGACCTCCGGCGCACTCTGCAGGGGCTAGAGATCGAGCTACAGTCTCAGCTGAGCATGGTGAGAGAGCAAAACCATATGTCTCCATCTCAATGCCATATATGAGCAAAATGCTAGGTCTTATTCTCTTGTAAGGGAGAATACACAATTTAGAGGCTTGAGAGGTGAAGAAAAAGCAGTAGGGAGGGTATGGGAATGATGAGAGAGGCGATAGAGGGAGAAAGCATTTCACAGACATCTGCTCAAATACTGTCAGACATAAAAGAGCAGGAGACAAGTGAAGGAATGCAGCGCTGGACAGCTCTAAACCTCCCTTGGATTATCTGCCAGATGCAGTTCATCATTCAACACTCCCTGGACAAGGTTACACTTAAGATATCTATTCTAACGGTCCTATTTTACGTACTCATAACACTACAATTGGATGCATTATTTATTCACTGTACATTGTCACACTGGTGGGACAGACTGATGGAGATGTGGCAGCCATACCTTGCCAATGTTAAGCCTCTCTGACCACTGACCACCACACATACCAACACTTAGACTAAGAAATGTATTCATAGCAAAGGTGCTTGAAGTGTCAACGACCCAATGGCACTATGAACTGGGTGGGAATCAAACCACTAACCTTAGTTAGAACCTTCTGAGTCACACATGCTTTCCAAGACAGCTAGACATAATCCAGGGTGTGGCAGGCTGCAGATTATAATCCAGAATATACAAAAAGATGATTAACTAGTCTGCTGCATGTATGAACAATAACCATTGTGTTTATCCTAACAGAAAGGGGCATTGGAAAACACATTGGGGGAGACAGAGGCCCGGTACAGTGCCATGCTCAGTGGTTACCAGAATACAATCCACATGCTGGAGTCCGAGTTATCTAACGTACGCGCTAGCATTGAACAGCAAGGGCAGGAATACAGGATGCTGCTGGACATCAAGACGAGGTTGGAACAGGAGATCGCCACCTACAGGAGCCTGCTGGAGACAGAGGAGTCCAGACCCATTGGCACAGGTATTTTTATATCAACACCCCAACAATAACGTTAATGTAATGTTCCACTTTCCATTACAACTTTCAACATGTTTTACAGGGAGCGGCAAGACCACAGTGACCAGCACCACTGTGCGCACTTCCAGTTAGGATGTCCAGCTGGCAAGACACACATCAGACATCAAACATCAGACACACTCTCCCCCCAAAATGAAAGCTGTTACATGGGATGGCAAAACTGTGCTCTAACTTCCTCCAGGAGATGTTTACCTTTTGTGTCTACAGTACAGTGTGTGTTTTGTATTGTGTGTCTGAAATAAAAACAAACTGCTGGTGAACACTATACTCATGTTGTCGAGTTACTTGTTTGGTTTTCCAATACATTCCAATGTTTGTGCAGTTGTCGTGGCAACGGCTCTATCTGGGAATGTATTACGTAACACTAATGATGTCAGGAAAGAGTGGACAATGTTTAACAAGAACCTGGGGAGGAAGCATAGAGAAAGTTATAAATAATTGAAAAGTAATGTTTACATAACTTGAATTAATGTTCTGTCTTTCAACATAGCACCATATGAAGTTTCTCACCCAGTAACAGCAACATGACCAGTTGAGTAATGCAAACACTGACTAACTAAACAAACTTGTTCGGCCATGCACTTTAACACTATAAACTCCCATTGGAGGCAAACAGCCAATAAGCTGGTCTGATCGTGAATGATAAAGGGGGTGGAGATTCTGCGATTGCTCAGGTCATAAGGGTTATAATGTATGGGAGTGGTGGAGTAGGGGAAAGTATATCTTGGGTGTTTCCAAAGCTGATAAAGCGACTGAAATTGTCATGAAGTTCAGGGGAGAGCTCTTAATTCTCCAGTGATGGTGTAATGTTAGTTTTGGAGAAGAGTGAGAGGATCAAATTGCAACACACAGGCCCCTCTGAAGAAAGTCACTCGACCATATTAGGAGCCATTCTGGGGCATGTCTGCTTTACTTCAGCAACTGTTATAATGATGGTGAGTGAAGGAATACGTTAATGTGCTGAAAAGACAAAGAAAAGGTCAGGCAGGGAACACATGACTGTATAACGACTGTATACCTACACTGAGCTGGCTAGTGTTGCTGTGCAGTCTATATTCAATGGCCACTGTATTAGGAAGACTTGTTTAACTACGTGTGAGCTCAAATAGCTACTGCACCAAGCCAATAGAGTTAGTGATGCACATATGTAGAAGTCAACCTTGTAGAGCCACATTCTGTAATAATTCTGCATTATGAAATAATCTGCCAAAATGTAATACACATTTCACTTAACTGTTAATAAAACCACATTTTGTAATATCTGCAGCATTTTGCATATATCTTATCCCACACAATATGTAATAAACACATTTTGTAGAAAAGGTTATTACATAATGTTATTACAAAAGTTCACCGACCACATTTTGTAATAATTTTCTCAAAATGTAACAATTTATTGCAAAGTGTGTAACATTTTATTACATACTGCATTAACTTAGTTGGTCAGTTTATTCAGAAATGTGGTTTTATTACATGATGAAGTGAACATTTTATTACATTTTGGCAGATGATTACATAATGTGGCTCTACAAACCGAGCAACAGAAAGAACTAGGTCTACCTAATAAAGTGGCCAGTGAGTGTAGAGGCTTTATATGATGTGATATAGTGGGTCACGTCAGGCCATCAACAGCTGAATACTGTCTGTATTACAGTCCAGCTAACGGGTCACGGCATCAATAAAGCCTCTGTTTGTGGTGTAATCATTACCACTCTGATGTGTTTTATGACTGGAGACACAAAAATGCATAGGTCTATTGACTTATTTGGCTACATTTTAAAACATGTTTCAACAAGATTTGAAGAAAGGCCCATTATAAAAAAAACTATACTTTTCAGGCCATGTACAAGTAAGCATCTGATATAAAACAGTTACCATAGAATATAATATTAGAACAAAGGGCACAGGAAATAAGCTCAAAGCAGCCAATCCTCTGCAGACTCAGTAGTCAGGTTGTTACATGTGTGCACGTGGTCACACAATAAAAAAAGATTACAAGCTCTTGCTTTGATCCAACACTAATTTTTGTATCATGCTATCTGTCAATCAGATCTGCCCTTGGGTGAGTTCAGATAATGGGAGAAGAAGAATGAAAGAAGAATGTTCTATTGAGGTAATAAACTAGGTCTGATTAAGGTAATAATTGACTACATAAACTACAGTAGCACGGCACATATGGTTACCTCCATCTTCATTTGTCAAACAATAGGGACTTTCTCACGGTCATCAGTAAACTTTTGATACAATTCTTATTTTGAGTCAAACATTTGCCAGATTCAGGTTTTTTTTTTGCCAGAACCTAAACTTTCTTGCTCAATCAAAAGAGGCCTGTTGCTTCTCAAAATGGTCTTTATCTACTTGTTCAAAGGCTTAGTTGTTTAGTCATGTCTGTTGCATGTTTCAGCAGGAATGAGGCTGTCCAAGGCAGGGTCAGAAAGTCCACTGGAGGCCTACGAGGAGAGAGATAGAATGAGGGCACTCTTCCCTTTGTTCTTGGGCTGTGCTACATTTCACAAACAAGCTCAGAGGAATGCTGAACCTCTTTGCTAAAGACCTAGGACGCTCTGTGGCATCGGACCTCGCTGTGAAAGAAGAAACTGCACATAGGAACAAGTGAGACATAGAAAATGGGACACAACCAAGTATATATACGGTACAGTTAAAATGGCTTTTCAGGTCCTGCCAGGCATGGAATAAATAATGAGTAGCCAATGGTAGCTAACAACTGTATTGAAGTTTGGAGTATCATTACATAAATACAATTTTACTCAATATAAGTAAAAGTCATACAAACCAGAATTTTGTCTAGATAAATTTCTTTAAAAGCATAAACTAAGGCACGAAAAACACCTATTTATGAGTATGAGTATTGTATTTATTAATCCATAAATATCATCTTTACTTCATTTTCTCATCAGACTTGTTGAATGGGCTTTTCGTTCTCTGACTCTTTCCAACCCCAAATATTAGAAGTTATCCTTTAAGAACAACAGGTTACAATCAGCCATCTGTACAGGCTGATATAAGTCAAAATTGTAAATATACCGATGTGCATCCCTAGTAAAAAGTATGGCACATTAGACGTACAGACGGCCAGATAAGTCAGTTTAACACAGTCACATCCTAAGTTTCTTGTGCTGTTGTGCAACCACTTTAATATGTATCAGCAGTGACTGGGCGTTGCAGGCTGAGGGAATGTAGCAGGTAGAGCTGGTTGAAGGGACCACACCCTGAGCACATCACTAAGAGAAAATGTGCAAGGCTTAGGCTGATTAAAGTAGATTATGGAGGTTCTAGCCAGAATACTATAATAACGTCAACACAATGAAGACAAAGACACAGTTGCATTTTTCTAAAGTGACGGTGAAATTGATTTTACACATTCACTTTTAAAGATACTCAAGGGCTGGGTGTATACGCTGCACAGTGTAGGTGGGTCAAAAACATGCTGTAATATGCATTGTTTAATAGGTTGCATGGTAAAAGACCCACATAAACTAAACTGTGAAAAAAAAATCACCTCACAAATGAGGCACTTGTTCCAAACATACAACCACTTAGCGTAAACACAGCATTACTCCAGTTTTCCAAGTACCCAAAGCTGGAAATACACCCTAACAATAGTGAATTCATAGCATGTCGGTAGCAGATGGAAAGAGTAGCAGCAGGAGAGCACAAAGAAATCAAATATTAATCAGTGAGTGCATGGGTAGCTGGCACAAGCTTCATCTGTATCCAATAATATGATTTTGGCAAAGTCTTGGTGGAGTGATGCTTAGTGATACAATACTGCCCTCTAGTAAAAAATCTGGCGTTGCAACATTTACTGCCTGTACTCTATAGTTAGTCCAAAACCTCACCCCACACTGGCACACAGTAGTTGTAGGCTTAGGAGGTTATAACTTTTTGCCTCTCATTACATGATTACATTAATTGGTGTTGAAGCCATAAGCTCATCATTGAAATCTTCTACAAATATGTGGAACTACTGGAAACAAAAGCTCAAACCCACAAGGACTGTTGGCTGCACAGTCACATACCAAAGCGCTATTGCAGAGTTCATCTTTCACAAGGACACTGTTGCCCCCTAGTGAACAAGAGCTCTAGTGCAACTCTAGTTGTACTATTTTAGCAATCTTGTTTCAAAAATAAAGTTCAAATTCACTGCAAAACAAAGCATAATAAATAAAAAAAGACATGATTAATTTCTTATGACTTTTATTTATAGAGGAACCACAAGTACTTTAAAAGAAGGTTATACAGCGCTGTACATTTGGGAGCTGTACTGACAGAACTTGGAAGTCCTTTTTTCTCCCTTTAAATACTATTCTTTAAATGTTCTATAATCTTATAATGATACAGTGATACAATAAAAGCTTGTGTAACTGGTCCTGCAGCTTTTCTGATATGTCAATATCATTTTTGTTGGGACTGTTATTTCCTTGTATTTTTTTCCAAAAAAGGAAAATAAAAGTTATGATCAAAAACCATATGACAGGCAGAAACTGCCAGGCTGTACTCCTGTACGACTCCCAATCCACTCACACAATAGAGAGAAAGAGAGACAGAGAGAGGAAGAGGAAAGAAGAGATACAATTGTCATGTTTTAAAGGCAGGTCCTTTGTAAACAGGCAACAGTTCATAGTGAGGTTTAGAGAAACTCTATTCTCCCATTTCTGCAGCCTCTACCCCAGACCTCCTTAAGGCTCATTTCCAAAGCTGTGTGCTCAGAGTTTGGCCTGATCCAGCAGCGGCCCAACCTCCCATAGCAGTCGGAGGCTGGCCAAAGGCCATCTGAGCTCCTGCACCGTTCAAAGACAATCCTGACATCTGCTGGTTCATCTGAGAAAGGCAAAGACAACCATTAACTTAAACCATTAACAAAAACTTACATTTAATAAAATATTTGTCCAGTACCATACAATATTTAAATGTGACATGCAAATTAATCCCATTTTATATGACTTTATTTCTTGGTTAAACAAGCTTGACCTTTATTGAGATCTATTATGCTTTATTTATGTGTGGTTCATCCAACCAGTGTACAGCCAATACACACACTATTGCTTAATGTTAATGTTAATGCATTGTTAAGAGCAATCATATGTCAATAAACCACACTTGAGAAACAGCATGAGTCACTCAGACTAAACAATGTGATTAACAGAACGTTGTAATAGCTATACCTGTCCCATGTTCCACTGCTGCTGTCCCGGCTGAAGAGCGTACATGCCCTGAGCTGGCACCATGCCCGCGGGCATCACACCCCCCTGAGGTCCCATCATTCTGGGAGCCATACCCATGACTCCAGCAGCAGGAGCATTTCCCATGAAGCCATTGGGCATCGTCATTCCCACCATCATGCCTGGATTGGGTCCCATCATGGCTGCCCCACTCTGAGCCATCATGGCTCCCATGACGGTGGTGGGCGGCATGCCTCCTGCCATCCCAGGGAAGGCTTGATAACCAGCTGGGGCTTGGACGGGAAACTGCATCTGGGATGGTCCCATGAACATCCCAGCTAGAGGGGAAAATAAACATGAAGTCACATTAGGTACACAACGCAAAAGACACATGAGCACTCGCTATACAACTTTTTGTATTACATAAACAAAGCTCTAAACAGTGACGCCTGATGTGTGTGTTGCATAATCAGCAAGTACATACATGAGCTGTTCTTTCTTAAAAATCAGGTTTACAGTTGACTCAGTTTAAATTAAACTTTTGACTGTGTGGTTGACTAGTCCTTCTCAAATTACACCAAAAATAATCATATAAAGACACTGAATATTGACTGTGATACCTGCAGGAGCCTGTTGGGACATGCTGTTAGTGCCGTATAGAGACAGGATGGAGTCCTTTGAAAGGGTCTTTTTGGTCGTGTCGTCTGATTTAGTTGCATTGCTGCTGTCATTGAACAAGTCCAGGTCTCCCTGGACAGACCCCGACACTGAGCTGCCTCCTGCTGGAGCTGGAGGCTGTGTGGGAGTACTGGCCACATTACTGGAGCTCACCTGCAACAATCATAAGGGTTAAGTCTTAACGTACATAGGGAAGAAGTGTTATCAACTGCTGTTGTAACACTGGGTTGTGAATGGTGAATACTTTTAATTGAGTTGTGGCTGTAGTAAATTGCAGAGTTCATAATGTACCTTCTTATCAAATTAGCTTCACTCTCTAGTACGTCTGTTTGAGCCTTTAGGGATACTTTATCTTCTGACTGATCACATTTTTTATAGCACATTTAAATTTAGCTTTGCAGATACATACTATTATAGCCAGGCCCCATTGAGAAAAGTAATTGTTAATACATTTGAAAAGAGGTGTTGCTTGGACATACCTGAGGAAACTGAGCAGCTGATGAGGAAGCAGGGAGGGGGTTGGACACCATGGGGCCAAATATATCCAGGTCATTGTTCTGGGTTGTGCTCGAGCTACCATTGTTGGTTGATGAAGTTGCTGGTACGTCTGTGAAATGATAGGGTGCAGAACTGGTTTTACAAGCGGTCAAATAACAATACAGCAAAAACACAATAGAGGAATAACAACTGGAAACACAAAACATTGACACCATGTTTAAGAGAAAACATGAATATACAGCTTTCTCTGGCACTGTTAAAGCAAACAGTATTCCACAAATGACCTACAGTCAGAAAACTGACACAAAACAAAAATACCATTACCCTCAAATGAAGCCAGACATGGGATTAAAACTACTGTGCAATGTTTAAACAAAGAGCTAGTGTTGGCTAGTGCAGGGTTATTCAGAAAGAGGAAGTGAGCAGCAGTTACTTCCTTTATAAAACCAGGTGCAAAGCAATTGTGTGTATTGTGCAAACATTTGTTAAAAAACATAATTAACTCAAGGGTTCTATGTAGACACATTATGCATTAACTTGCAGATGCTTACAATGAGGTTGGTCAGTTGCTGGTAACATTAGTCAAGCTCAAATATCATAGTAATTACTGCATAATTATCACTTTTCTGTAACCTAGGGCACATCAATGTTGGATTTTTCTACTTGTCTGAGTTGGAATTCGATGATTCGGTGATTCAATTCAACTCGGAACATGATTTTTCGTACTTCTGAGGAGAACTGGAATGCACCATTAGATACACCCAACAAAGCTTTCTACACCGCAGCATCTACTGACTGCTATTGATAAAGAGCATTAGATAACATTAATAATTAATATCTTTCTTTGAACAAATGCCAGCTGTCTGATGATTGGACTCAAACAAGATCTATCCATTAACGTTGTCCATTCAAACATAGACACTCACCAAGGCCTAGTAGGTTCACAGAGGGCTCTGCAGGCTTCACAGGGCTGACAGAAACTGGCTTAGGCTCTTCACTCTTTAGATAAAACAGATGTATTTAGTTCAGTTTTATCACAGTTCTACGCAGTAATTAAATCTAGTGTTTACCTTTGTCGTAGATGACACCTTGATTCCTCTGTCTGTCTCTCTCTTATTGTCTTTCGGCTGAATAGAGGGTTAGGATATAGATCATGGATTAAATGGTATACTATAAATATACATATATATAGAGTGTATACTTACACTGCTCCCATTGGTCACATTCTTGCCGTAGTATTTTTTCTTCTCATATTTATCCCTGATAAAAAATTCCACCGCTCTGAAGTCAGCGTTAAGTAAATGTACCAACAAGACTGCACCGTTGTATTTTTCTTTTTTATTGTACTTTTTATTATATGTTTATTATATTGTTACTTATCTCTTTTTTTACACACTTTTACCATGTACTATTATTGCATGCTACTAGTACTTCATGACTATCTTAGCGAGTCTAACGGTTCTTCCAATCCAAAGCATTTCATTGCATTTTTTGACCCTGTGTTGAATGTGCATATGACAAATAAACTGAAACCCTATAACCTGAAAGACTGCATTTGAGTAAGTCAAAGGACATTGAAGCATATTGTTTTTGAGAAGGATACTGGTCTGTTTGAGGTCTTCTGAAGTTATCTGGAAGGTTGGCTTCATAAAGCTTTCTGGCCTTAGTGTTGCCCATCTCTTGTATGCTCTGAAAAAATTGGAATTAGTCGCATTAATGTAAATGATGTTGGATTGACTCAACAAATCATAAAGCTTACACCGGTTAAAATTGCTCTGGACTATACCCCAAAATGTGGAGTGCAATACATATTAGTGTATAGTTAGCCGTTACAAACTGAAAACATATCAGTAATAGTCCGTATACAACACATCTGAAACACATTATGAAACATGTAATCAATAGGGATTGTTTATTGATTTATGTGCACAATTACCTGGATTTGATCTGATGTCCATTGGTCCAAGTTGACTGATTTGACTCTGGATATGTGTACTCCCAGGTTCCTGTGGATACCAGCGCATCTTATACAGATAAATACTCCCAAATTCCAAGAAGCCCATCTTGGACCTGGAAGGAAATTAATGTATGCTTCAAAACTGATTTGGCGTGTTGTATATTCACTTTTTTATACAAATGACAAAACTTTCAACGCAAATAGTATGCAGATTGGCAAACATAACATACATAACATACATAGCATACATAACAGGAAGCTTTTGATGATGACCTGCCTTCCTCCATAAATCACAACTCCCAAAGACGATGAACAGCTAAATCTACAAATACTGTGAAACATGATTTTATATATTAAGATGCTTATACCCTTATTATATCTGTATGTAAAACTAATTTCCATAAAGTAAAAAATACAATACATGCAGAGTACTAGTTAGGGCCACTTTCTGAGACATTATTAACATCTCTGCAAACAAAACCACAGCTGTGAGGCAGAGGTTTCATAGAGCATTCGGATAAGTTAGCTCACTTGTTAGCCCCTTGAGTTTAGCTTGAAGGAAAGATGTGTCAGCTGACTAGCCGAGCCACTTTCACACAACCGAGTTAGCTTAGCGCGGCTAACAAACGTAGATGCTATACACCACGATTAGCTTTGAAGTAAACTTTAGACTACACCCGGAGTTTTATCACGTTGAAGTCTGACATACACCGGCGTAGATACCGCACCTTTCGCCTCGCAGTCGGCGCAGTACTTGTTGTCTTCCTCTCTCAGCATTTTGGACAGGATGGCCTGGTGTTGTTCGTTGAGTTTCAGGGCTTTCTCTCTTTCCGAACGGGTAGTCATGGCTGCGCTTTACACGAGGCTTATCTAACTTAAATATATATATTACAATCTGTCGTCAATCAAGGCCAGTTTGAAATAAAATAACATAATCGAGGGAATGGACGCCTCCGAGTGCGATATGAAAACACCCGGAACCGGAATCCCCTCTCCGCCTACGGGGATTACTGACGCAGTGCACGCTCCTGATTGGACCACGCTCATGACGTAGTCTGACGCACGCTTATTTTTGATCCGTTTTATGAATCAAAAAGAGAAAAGGAGCGTCCCAGCACATGGCATAGAAGATAACAGTCTTAACGTTCTCACGAGCCAACATGCTCTTTACAAGACACGGCATGTGCACGGCTCAGAGATGTCTTAAATTTGTCAGATAGTACAGATTCAATAACATTTTAGCCATAGAGCATAACATTGACAATTCATATTCTAGCATTTTTGCCATGAAAATACATAGTGATAGCTGCCATCTTTCCTCACTGCTGACCAAATAAGATGCTCTAGTTTACATAATGCTGAAAATTATTTTGTCAATGTTTTTACCCTATATAATAAAAGAATGTAGTCCTTATTTTGCATTATCTACACATATACAACACACTGATGACACCAAAACTATCCATCCATCTTCTTCTGCTTATCCGGGGCCGGGTCGCGGAGGCAGCAGTCTAAGCAGGGATGCCCACACTTCCCACTCCCCAGACACTTCCTCCAGCTCTTCTGGAGGAATCCCGAGGCGTTCCCAGGCCAGCCGAGAGACATGGTCCCTCCAGCGTGTCCTGGGTCTTCCCCGGGGCCTCCTTCCTGTGGGACCTGCCTGAAACACCTCCCGGGGGAGGCGTCCAGGGGCCATCCGAAACAGATGCCTGAGCCACCTCAGCTGACTCCTCTCGATGTGAAGGAGCAGCGGCTCTACTCCGAGCTCCTCCCGAGTGACCGAGCTCCTCACCCTATCTCTAAGGGAGCGCCCAGCCACCCGTCGGAGAA
>JAVQKC010039652.1:0-35641 GCA_036025475.1 Philypnodon macrostomus
ACAGACAGAATAAACTTACTTACAGACAGAATAAACGTACTTACAGACAGAATAAACTTACTTACAGACCGAATAAACTTACTTACAGACAGAATAAACGTACTTACAGACAGAATAAACTTACTTACAGACCGAATAAACTTACTTACAGACAGAATAACCTTACTTACAGACAGAATAAACGTGCTATAAAACAATAATAAAAATATGGACAACTTTCTAATATAAAAACGATATAAATATGACATTTGAACGCTAGCAGTCGACTAGATGCTAAGCTAAGTTAGCAAAAACCATCTCCATCAAGGACAAGCAACTATTAACGTTATTAATACACATGCAGTATTGACTTCACAATGTAATACAATAAATACGCTAAAGCGCGAAGCTAGTTTGTTTTATCATCTTACCAATTTCTCGTCTTCTTTTGGTCTTTTCGGGCCCTCCGTCCAAAATACAAGTGAGTTTCTCGACGACAAAAGAAGAATTCTGTCGCTCTTTCAGGATATCAGGATTCATGTTTTTGATACAAATGAAAACGTTGAACTGAATATAAAACTTTTGAGTGGACAGATGTGATCTATATCCAAAGATCCTTCTTTACACAGCGTTACATCTGCACGTAGAGGGCGGGGCTTAACCAACAACGTGATCAAACCCGGAAGTACATTTTGAATTCTCATAATAATAAATACACTTTTTTTAAAAAGACTGGTATGAAAAAGGTATAATTTTTGTAAAGGATCTTTTAGATTGTCATGGACATCTTTTGAATTTCTCATTCTTCATTAAAAAATGTATTCTTGGTTGTTGCTATAATGAATGCCCACCTTAAAAGTGAATGACTATGAGCGAATGAGTGATTATCAATGGTGGTATGAGACAAAAGATTTATCATGAATATAATAGATTCTTTCAAGAAACTTCCTAATACAAATTGTAAAACCATAATGACTTCTGTGCATTACAAATTTGTGAAATGGCCTGTAGCTCCAAAAGTAAAGGAGACTAATTTTAAAATAATAAATAAGATTTATCCCGTTGCAATGTTTCTTGAGAGAAGATTCAGATTTGATGTTGACCTGTCTTCCTTTTGTATTCCATTCATTGCAATAAGTGGAGGTGGAGTCCCCTGCTTCATGAATGAATTTAAAGCATACAATTCTTCATTAAGAAGATTAAAAAACTGTAAAACTACTAGAATCATCTCACTCCAGAGCTGTAAAAACTGTTTTAAGATTGTCATTGTATGACTTTGCTCCTCTGTTATGTAATTATTTTATTATTTTTATTTTGTGCCCCCTAGTTGTCTTGTTTTGTTATCCTCTACGAGAGTTTGTATTTTGTTTATTGTTCTCTATTTTAAGTTGTTAATAAATAAATAATAATAATAATAAAAAATTGATGGTCTTACTATACATCCCCATCCATGATATATGGATACTTACACAAAAAGGTAATGATACTTGACTTCCGGGTAAATTCCAGAATGTTAATAAACTACTATTATTGCTACTACTAGTTCTACTTTCATGAAATCCTGTATATAACTTATCCTATCCTAACTTAGCCTATAAATAACGATGAATCTTTTCTATTTTCCACAAATTTCAACCCAAAAGTGAATTATCATTATATAACATTATATGCTGTATTAATATGGATTCAACAGTGGGATAAATGAGTTGGATACATATTTTGCAAAGATCGTAGGTTTATTTGGTGGTAAATAAGAAGTTAAGAATTTCCAGACTTCCTGTCACTAAAACACAACTGTAAAATTCTTAGTTTTGTATGCCACATTAAGAGCCTCATGTATGCATCACCACACCCCCATGTGCTGTGGGTGATTTCATCTCACTCAGATTTTCATCTAATGATACAATGTTTGCTAGATTGGGATGTGTTTGGAAATGACAAGCACACATAATTTTTTATAGGCATAATTTAGATTTATTGATGTTCATTTCTTCAGATATCAAACAAATTGTGTCAAGGATATGACACATCAAAAACACAAATTAATATTAAATTTGTAAATACCATTGCACCATGTCCCAGGATCCCATTGAGCAAAATTATATAAAATTAACGTGCAGTAAATTTTCAGCATTTAAATTAAATCAAAAACATCTGCCCATACTGTCAGTAAACAAAAGGAGAGTCAGCAATTATTTGGGCTAGACCCTAAAGCGTTGCAGTAGTTTCCTGAGTTAAAATGTACATTTTAATTCATATATTATGACAAAATAAAAAGTAGAACTGAATCATTTAAAAAGCAACTATTTTGTAAACATATCTAGAACCGTGCATATTTAGAAGTGTATACTGAAGAGTAGTTCTGTTCTTTGGACGAAGCTGGCAGCATTGGTAAGCCTGACAGTGGGTCTTTCTTGCAGCGTTCAAGGGTTTGCTTGTAGTTGATCTTCTCCTTTGTAAGTGGATCAGTAATATCTTTAGTGTAGGATGATTCAGACTGCAATTCCCTTAACAGTGTGCTATCAATCATTTTGGTGCCAATGGCATCCATGACGTTCACCCTGCTGCTGTTTTTTGGATTGACCAGACCTCCTGTCAGGTGCTGGACCTCCATGTAACGCATGGCTGTATCCTTTGGCATCCAGCCTTTCTGAATCGCTTCTCCAACAGACAAAACCTCTCTGGTCATCGGATCTTCAACTCCTGTATATGCCTTTTGTGCATTGAGCAGCCTCTGCATTTGACTCTCGTCAATAAGGCCCCGGGACAATGCCTTGTGAACTGTGTATCTGTCATTAGTGGTGATATCAATGATGCCACCTGTGGCCGCCTGAGCCTCTAACAGCCTCTGGGCAGTTGTGAGATCTATCATTTTACGCATGGTGGCAGTGCGGATTGAATAACAGGTATCAGTTTTAGTATCCATTACTCCCGCCACTGGGGAGACTCCTCTAACTGGATACTGAGGTGCTGAGTTGACTGTTGTAGTTGTTTTAGGGATTATTGAGTTGAACGTGGCTTGTTTTTTATTGTCACCAGCAACAAGCAAAGCAAACTCAGAGATAGGCATTTTCCCTTGTTTATACTGTTGTAGATCATAATCTGTCAGCCTGCCTTCCTTCAGGGCTTCTTTTATTGAGTACTGCTTTCCACTTTTCCGGTCTTGCAGGACAGTTGTTTCACCATCAGGCCCCATTGAAGTGATCTCTTCCCAATCACACTCTAGCTCCTGCAGATGAATGTACTGTTGACGGTCTATAAGGCCCTGTAGGTAGGCATCATAAGGAGACATGTCCCGGCCAGTTTCAGGATCTAAAATGGTGATCTTTGTGGAAACATTGGTCTCTTTGGTTCGTGTTTCTGCCTGTTCCTCCTTTTGCAGGTTCAGCAGAAGCTCTCGGATAATACTGTCCTTAGAATGGATTTGGTCTTTTTCACTGAGGATGTCTTTCTCTAATCGCTGGATGTCAGACTCCATCTTGATGCTCTTCTGGCGGGACGTCTGTGTCCTCTCACTTATCATCTTGCTTTGTGTCTGGAAGGACAGGCTGACATCATGACTCTTAGTCTCCAGAGTCCTGAGCTCACGGATCAGGTCCTCTTTCTCTCTCTGCAGAGTGTCTTTGTTCATGATGAGGGTGGTCTCTTCTCGAGAGGTGCCGGACTTGCTGCTCATTAGGAGGTTCATCTTTTCCTTCAGGCGTCTGATTTCATCTTCGACATCCTGTCTGGCAAATCTCTGCTGTGACTCTTGTTCCTTCAGGTGGGCTCGCTCGGCCTCAACTCCTGGGTCTTTTTCGACGCGGATGACCTCTTTGTACACCGTCTTCTCACCTGACTTTTCTTTCTGTAACATCTCCAGCCTTACAGTGATGTTTCGAATCTCTCTTTGGATCCGCATGACATCGCTGCTCTCTTTGTCCATGTCTGCACGCACACCATTTGTCATCCTTTCCAGTTTTGGGTCCCTCTCCACTTTCAACACTTCCTCCACAACAATGCTTTCTTCAACGGGAGGCGGTGCGTTCTCCAGCTGCATGATCCGCAGTCTGATTTCTCGGAGCTCGGACTCAGCTTGAATCCTCTTTTGATGCTCGTCACTCTCCTTCAGGATCCTTTCTCTCTCGACCAGTCTTGTTCTTAGCTGCTGTAGCTCTAAATCTATCTGACGCCGTGACTGAATTTCCTGATCCAGATTCCTACTGAGATTGTCATGGTCAACAGCCTGACGTGGGTCCTTCTGTAAACGTACAACCTCCTGCACCACAACCTTCTCCTCTGGTTTCTGCCGCTCCAGTATAATGTATTTGTTTTTCAGGTCATAAACCATCTCTTCTGTGTTTCGCCTCAGTTGTGCTTCCTCTCGCACATTCTTCCTCAAACGGTCTGCTTCTTTTTCCAATAATGGGTCATTTTCCCATCTAATAACTTCTTTATTGACCACTTGTGTCTCAATTCTTGACCTTTCAATCTTTAATTCATCCCTCTCTTTCCTGAGGAGGATCACCTGGTCTTGAAGGGAGCTGTATGTGTTGTATAATTGATTGACCTGACTGTTTAGCCTCTGGATTTCTCTGTTATTCTCTGGGCTTCGTTCCTCTTTGACCACTTCTTGGAGAACCTCCTTCGTCTCTATTCTGGGCTTCTGAGAGCGGAGATGATTGAGCTCAGAAGTGACCTGAGTGATCTCTCTCTCCAGGTCGGAGCGTAGCCTGGAGGAATCCTGTATGTCTTTCCTTAGGCGCATTATCTCCACCTCTGTGTTTGGATCGATGCGGTAGAGCTCATTCACTATTTCCTTCACTTCAATCTTCGGTTTGAGGTCTTGAACCTCTCGGTAGCGACTCTGCATCTCTATCACTTCTCTGGTCATATTGCTGTTTTCAATTCTCTCACTTTCCAGATCTGTGCGGAGCTTCTCAGATGTAGTTATGAGTTCTGGGTCTTGTTCAACCTTCTTCACTTCCTTTGTGATGACCTTAGGCTGAATGTTAGGAATGAGTCTCTCCAGGGAATTGATCATGCTCCTTGTTTGAAAGATTTGCTCATTGAGCCATGTAATTTTGTTGCTTTCTTCAGAAAGCTCCGTTTGAAAGGACATCACTGACTTCACCATCTCTGGATCCTTTTCCACTTTGATTACTTCCTTCTTGACCACTCGCTCCTTGATGGTAGGCCTCTTTTGATGTAAAATTGTAATTTCGGTCTTGGCCTGAATATGATCTCCATCTCTCACTCTAATCTCGTCTCTCATTTTTGCTATCTCATTCCTCATTTTTGCAGCCTCTATATCCAGCTGAGGATCTCGCTCAAATTCGGTCACCTCTTTGGTCACTAGTTTGCGTGGGGTGTTTTTGATGTTGTCTTCCACAATGGTTATCTTGCTGTTTGTAAACTCAATGTCACTCTGGGTTGAGGTACGTTTTAGGGTTACTTCATCCAATATATTCTGCAGATCAAGCAGGTCACTTTCCAGTTTTGGATCGCGGTAGTACTGTAGCACTTCTTTTTCCTCAAGTCGCTCTACTCCTCTGCGACTTTTCAGGGACATCATCCTTTCCCTGAAGGTTCTCAGGTTAGTCTGAGTGTGGCTGATCCTCTCCCTCTCATCATCCAACTCTTTCTGCAAACTGTCTATCATAAAAGTACTCTTTTGCAGACTTTCAGCCTGTACTTGTTGCTGTGCCACCACCTGAACCTTTTCTTCATTCTAAAGAGAAAAATGCAGTTTAGTTTAGCAATTTATCTTCAGAATAAAACAGTCCGCAATCTTACTTGTAAAACCAGATTCTTGGCCAGGTCCATTTGTTTTTGGCGCTGGGCATTTTCAGCAGTGGCTTCAGCATAACGATTGAACAGAGTCTTTTCCTATAAAAGAAACAGGAAAGTTAAAAATGCAACAGCCACTGTGATAATTTAATAAATGGGTAGCTAAATGTTACCTCTTTTTGAACAGCATCAGAGAGAGTTGATACATAGGGTTTATTTGCAACAGAAGTGCCAGCATTGTTAAGAGTCCCATTGTATTTACCAACATTGGTCTCATAATCCTGCAGAGACATTTTAGATTTTAATAAAATCAATGAATGACTGAAATCTTCCAGTAGTAGCAACACTATATTTTTTGTAGTGCTAATGATTGTCAACTAAAAATACAATATTGAGAAGAAAACTTTACATTGAGCAGATCCTGTAGGTCCAGTGACAGGTCAGCTACTCTGTCAAAGTCGCCCCCCTTTCGGTTCAGGTCAGCCACCACTTTCTAAAACAAAAGGATTATTGCTTCTCTAATAAATAGCTTTTACAGAGAATAGATTATTTTGATATCTTATCAGGAGATGTTAGTTTTACCTCCTGAGAGGTCTGTTTTGCTTTGATTTGATACAGATCATCATTCGGGCTTATCTGATTGGTCGGCAGGTTATCCAGAAAAGAGTTTAGAGATTTGCAGGAGCTCTGAAATTCCTGGTTCTTAGTTCCAGCTTCTTGCAAAATATTTTCCCTAAAATTATATAAAAAAGGAAGATTAATTTATTAACTCAATATTATTTTTGTGTTGCTTGAATAACCACAAGATTCAAATCTTAAATACCGTTCACATAAACAAACATCATGCCTGAAGTTGGTGGAGTAACAAAACAGTGATTACTCACCTCTCCTTGAGCTGGTTAGCCACGTTTCCGTAGCGGGTCTGCAGTTTCTTGACGTCAGTGCGTTGGCGCTGGATGTCGGGACAGTACTCCTGGTAGCTCTGCTGCAGAGAGCTGCACAGCTGCTCTGTGAGCTCCATGTCCTGGCTCAACTTCTTCATGTCGCCCTCAGCGGCTACCACTGCCTTTTTCTGAGTCTAAACATAAAGGGTATGTTAAGCCTTTTTTTAAATAAACAAATAATTCACTAAAAATAAAAATAGCAGAAACCCCTCACCTGAATGTTCTCAGCACGTCTTTGAATTGCATTAGTCTCGTCATAAATGGGACCATCTGCACTCAAGTTTTTCTCCAAACCTGACACAATGCCATCCACCTTGTTAATCTGCCGCTCCAGGTTTAGGGATGCATTTGCTCTAATTAACACCAAACAACATCATTTAAATTCCCACTTTCCATTCTTAAGTGTTTTGCTTGATTGAGTGGACAAACACTTACTTTTTAGCATAGAGGTCAGCAAGACCAGCAATGTTGTCTTGTTTGTTGTTGAGAGAGGACAGCTGTTGAGGCAGAGTAGAGGAGGCACCACTGGGCAGCAGTGGTTTAAGATTATTTTTTTGCAGCTCCAGAGCATTCAGTGCTTTAGCAGCTTCCTGTAAACAACAAAAACAGACAAATGTGAGTTTTATTATATTATTATTACTTATTTATTTTAAATATTTGAATAGACTGAAATATATTAACTTACTTCCTGATCTTTCAGCTTCTTGGCCAAATCCCCAGTTGGGTCGGTGCTGCTCGTGGGGGTTCGCAGACGCCTCAGCAGGTCCTTTTCGGCCTTTGCCAGATCACTGTCCAGTTTGTTCAGCTGGTCTGCGAGAGCGGCTGCTTTGGGGTCCAGAGGGGAAGACGACACTGGAGCTGGAGCAAAGAAAGAAAATGTTTTGTTTGTGTCAAGATAGTTAGGTCAGATAATTCATAATTAAAATCCTCAGTACATACCTATGGTTTGCATTTTGGCAACATCTGATTTGTTGTTCTTTAGTTTTGCTTCTATTGCAGCTCTTCTTTTCTTAATGTCAGCTAATTCGGCACCAAGACTATAAAATAAAGATCAGAGGGAAAAAATATTTAATAGGTAAGATTTACTTCTGACTATTTCTTATGATCTGCCATATTTACAGGTCCACATTTTTGATGGCCTCTGGATCAGGAGGTGGGATCTGGAAACAAACTCCTGGAAAAGTCTGTGTCGCTCCACCAGTGGAGACAACATCCCATTTCTCGTCTCGGATCGATTTCAATGTGAACTTTTCACCTCTTGACAAAGAGGCCTAGAACAAAATAAATGTATTGATTGAATAGTTCACATAATTTGCATTTTAGTGGTAAAATATCAGTGCTTTACATTGTCTTCGTCCCAGTCACACAGGGACTCGACCGTTGTGGAGCGGGTGGGGGTGCTGCGGCGGAGCTTCAGGGGGGTGATGCTGGTGCTACGTCTCCTGAGGTCGGCCAGGAGCTGCTCACTGTTTAGTACATCCTTCTCCTCAGCCTTAACACCAACAAAGAAAAAAAATCAAATAATGTGGGGCTGTAGTCTCTCCCCAGAGAGAAATAATATAGTTATTATTGGTTAGCTCCATGTTATAATGGCTTTACCTCAAGTTGCAGTGCTGTCTCAAAGTTGGTCTTCTTGTTGTTGGGATCCAAGGTCTTGTTAAGATTAGTCAGAGTCTCTGATAGTTGGTCACTGTCCATTTGATACTAAAATAAAACAAAACATACTTTACATTAAACTGTCAGATGATTTTATTAATGTAAACAATAATAAGTAATTCTATAAATTATATATGTCTAGTCTAATTAAAAAAAAATACAATTTGACACCTTTTTGTATTCCTCCACATTGTCCAGGTGTGTCTCCTGACAAATACATAGATTGAGGAATTGCTGCCACTCATTTCGAACAGCATCTCTCTGTGCCTGTAAATATAAGACCAAGTCTGAGTTCACAAATGTATCTTTTTGAATCACCATATTTCTCCATGTGTCCTGGGAGATTGTACCGTGATTGTTTTACTGCCAGGGTGCTTCAGCTCAACAAGTCTGTCTCCTTCATCTTGTAGTTTGTTCACTTCAGCTTCATGTGACAGCAGGCTGTTGTTTTTGAAGTTCTGAGTGAGAAGCAAACATTAAAGGTTATTTCTCTATAGTGTACACATTATTTAGTCTTAACCAGACTTTTAAGTCAAATGTTCATTGGTCCTAACCTCATACTGCCTGCGGACATCAGGTGGGTCAGCCATGTGGTCGCTCCAGTCTTGCTTGTTGATCTTATCCTGCTCTTCTTGCAGAAAAACCAGTTCTTTGTTACATCCCTGCATGTACTCATACAGGCTGGTCAGGTAATGGCGACGCCACTTTGAGTTGTCCTTAATAAAATATATGAACTCACATTAATTTGAAATCATTGCAATTTAGCTTAATGCATTACCACTTACAAAAATAGATAATCCAACTTACCAGAATATTGTTATATTGCTTTTTATAGGCTGTGTAGGCTTCCTAAGAACAAAATAAAAGCATGTTTTTAGCTTCATGTAATTGTGTTTTATGCAAACACTGGAAAAGCTCTAAGGTTCAAGGTTAAATTTATTTGCATTTGCAGCAGAAAAAAAAAGAAATTGGAAAACAGTTTCAAGAGCTCAATGCACTGTCAACATTCTTTAGACAAGACATAAAACAAATAAAGGTCATAGACACATTAACTATAAAAGACTAGCAATAATAAAATAAACAATAGAAGTGAATAAATATAAGCAAGTGCTTGTCAGAGATCAGTTTAGTTAAGGTGCATTATTCAGAAGGAAGGAGCTCAAATATTTAGTGATAGAAATTCAAAAGTTTGTTTGAGGTGAACTCCTGAAGTTTAAAAAGAAAAGCCTCTGTCGTCACATGTGAACAATAGTGTGTGAGTGTTTGAGTTGTAATGTTGTATGTTTAGTGCCAGCTCAGATCATTTGAGAGGGTCACACCTAAAAACATGACACTTTCAACACTCTGTACCACAGTGCTATTTATAATGAATTTAACTTAATTTTTGCAAAATCAATGATGTGTTTTAGGAGTTTTTTAGAACTAGATTGAGATTATTCACCTTGCTGCCTGCAGAGCTGACACAAAGCTGAGAGCTGTAGACCTCGATCTCTTTGTGTATGATGTTGTGTGCAGCAATCTGTCTCTCCACGTCGGCCAAAGTGGGACCAAACTGCTCTGAATCTGCCAGCTGTTTCTGAAGCACACACACAAAAAAGGTAGTTAACAATATGACCTAAAGGACATCTGAAAAGCCATAAATCAGACTTTTTTGGGAATATTTATATGAAGAGCAAAGTATACAGTATAATGGTGTATGATAATGTACAGTGGTTAAGTTGCGTTAAGACATATACTTGTTTCAGAGCAAAAATTGGCCCCCAGTCGATCCTCGGCATAAGAGATACATCATCGATCTGCTCATAGATGTCTCGATAGAAAGCACAATCCTTCAACCAGCGATCGTGAAGAAGAACGACACTGCCAGGAACAAAAAACATCAGTTTAGTTTATATATTAAGACTATCAATCACTGTCAGTTTTTAAAATGTACTATAAAACTCACTCGCTGTCAATGTCTTGGGCTTGAGGATGTTTCAGCTTCTTTGCTTTGTCCACATCCAGAAAGAGCTCCTTGAGCAGACCCTCGGCCTCACCCAGCTTATCCGAGATTTCGTCCTGATGTTTTAAAGGCAGCTCTTCCTTCTCATTTTTGTCATCCTAAAGAAACCAGATAGAGATTTTGTAGGCCATGTTGTTTTTGGTGTTGAAAGTGTTTGTGCTTTTTAAAAAAAAAAACTCATACCACAGCCAGCAGCTCTTCAGCTCGGAGGATGTCTTTCTCAACTGTGTCAGCATTCTTTTGCATTTGAGCAATCAGCAAGGCTAAGGAATTGGCCTGGGTCCTGCACAGTGGAGAGGACAGGTGAGATAGTCAATTACATTCAATTAAAAATAATATCAGTCTAAATTGTTTAACTATTTTGAAATCTCAGTTGATCAAATGGCTCAACTACCAAATATCATATTATAAATTACTGTACTTTTAATGAAGGATTCTATCAAAAAAGCCCAAAAGACCAATATGGCACACATATTTCAGTGCAATTGTGTAATATTGATTGAATGGCACTTAATCAGGATCAAAGCTTCAGGCTAACAATTGAACTTGTTGCCATAAGGGCTGGTCATCAGCTTCAGGTCAGTGTGAACAGATAGACATTGTCATCATCAGAGCCACACCTAAATTGTTCCTAAAATGCTCACCATTCCTCAGTGGCTGACTGTCACTATCACGCCCTCTTTCACTATTTAGTGGAGAAAAGGCAAAGCAGTGATTGAGACAAAGGAGGGACTCGAAACTGCTGTTCTGGCACCGAGTGAGAAACAAGTTACACCCACAAAACTGAAGCATGAAAAATATGTCAGGTTTATGGGCCTGTTGGTAAGGCTCTAGTTTGAGTAAATTCTAATGGCTAACATTTTCAATCTGATACAATACACTATTATTCTTCTATTACACAATGTAAAGAACTGTATTCTCTGTCTAGATCAATCTCTTTCATTACAAAAGTAACAAAGACGTCTGTAATGATTCATTCATTGTTTTCATAAGTCAAGCCTACATTGAAGATACAGATGTGACTCCCTGTTTTTCCCATTTGTTCTTTTATGAAACAATACCAACAATATTTAGTAGTAAACCATAATTATTATCGATTAGTATGTAAATTGGATAACTTCCATAAACTATAAAAAATATATAATATTGCCGAGCCTGTTAGACCTTCTGATGGCATTGTGGAAACAGTAATTGAAGAGTTGGAATGATGGCTGCTTGTGGGTGTGTTGAGTATGTGTGTCTGCATTGCTAACATTCAGGTTATTCTTTGGTCTGTGTAAGGATATGTAAACTGTAAAGCATTTATTAGATTGTTAAATGTTTTAAGACGTTCAACTCACATTCCAAGTCCATTAATAAAAAAATATTTGATATTGAATTATATTATTATTCTGTCCTATTTAAGAGCATTTAACACAAAATTTAAGAGCATTTTAACACAATATATAAGCTACCATGCTATAAAGTCAAGCTCTATACATATGTGCATCTTAATATGACTTTAATATATAGAATTGGTTCAGAATACACTATTTCACTCAGTGTCAGTTCAGTGCTTATGTCATCCACCCAAAGATGCACCAGCACCACTGGTGCACAACTGTGCACATTTGTCAGTCTTAATTGATAAAACAGCAGAATATTATAAAGCCAAAATGCTCAAAATGGTTTAAACGTCATGACATATTTTTAAGAGACTGGGACCAACGCCCAAAAGAAGTAAAGAAACCAGCTGAGCAGCCCAGTGCCCAGCCCTCAGCAGTAGACAGGTCCAAGACTGGAACGAGTGAAGCCACAGCTTGGTCACTGTTCGTGCACTATTGCACTGTTGGTGCACGACAATGTGACATTTACCAGTGACAGGACGTCCCGACAAGGTCAGCACTGGGAATGACTGGAATGCTCTTTAATAAAACTTTCACCAAATAAATGAATTCATATGAACTGTATACCATTACGATGCATACACGAACATATATTCAGTGACCATCTGATACAGATACTGATACAATATGTTCAAGTCCAAGGCTTCTGTTGTTCTTTTGAGCCTACATAAGGCAGTAAGCCCCACCACTCTGTTTATAGAGTAAATCTAAGCTCAGTCTTTGAAATGGCTTCACTCAGACACTTCACAATTACCACATAAGATTTAAATGTATTAACTAGATTTTCCAGGTTATAATTGTTATATAAAAAATAAAGAAAGCGAAAACACCCTGGCACATTCAGAAAGAGGCCATTCATTGAGACGCAGGAGAAACATGACACAGTAGTCGGCAAAGGAAGAACATGACCGAGATACAGTGTCACACAAGCTCCAAACACACAGCAACAACACAGATGAATCAAAACTCACTTGTTGATCTTGCCCGAGACCTTGAGCGTGTTTTCTTTGTTTTTCTTAAGCATCCTGGCGGCAGTGGTGGGACCAATAGAGATCCAACTCAAATGATCCTTCTCTTCTGGCTGCTGCCCCACTCTGCTGTCCCAGTCTCAGTCTCTGGGACAGGGTTTAACGCTGGCAGCTCCTCCCAGACAGGTTAGCAGCATGACACCGCCCTGCATCCACCTTTTCGAGACCGGACAAACCTGTTTCCTCCACTCTCCCTTCTCACCTGAGCCTCCAATACAGGACAGGGGACCACTATGGACACAGGAAGTACATGTATGGTGATTTGGGGAATTCAAATTTCAAACTGTTTTGATCAGGGCAAAAAAGTAAACAATGCATTCTTATTTATTTTATTTTTGTTTGTTGTAAAAATGTGTCCAAATCTTCCTGTTGATTCAAATGATTTTCAGTAGCCCAGAGCAAAATACTAATTTACTTCTCATTGTTTACAGTTAACTCATAAAAACAAAAACAAAAAACAAAAAAACAAATATCTGTGCTATGGATTTGTGTTATGAAGTTTAGTCTCTATATGGCTACTGGAAATTCATGCTTAGTTGCTGCATAGTTAGCACTCATAATGATGGGTTAAAATGAAAAAGTAAAGTAGGCAAGCAGGTAACACTAAAAAATGAACCCCTTAAATGTTCCTAAATGAGTTTATGTCACGTGAAGATGCATCCCACCTTAGGCATTAATAGTTTTAAAACCTTACTCACAGGATCCCTTCTGTTTCCGTCTTGGACAGTCCATGACAGAATGATGTTCTATAGCTCATATATAATACTTTTTCCTAAATTATTATATGGAAACCGAGAGTATGGGCAATATCAATGAAATTAATATGAATTGAAATATTGGTGTGCGTGTCTTTATAATAAGGTTAAAACACTCACTACATTAACACATCTAAAGCTGACTCATAAAACTAAAGAGATGTGTGTGTACCCAGCTGCTTTCTATAATAGGCCTAATGTATTTGACTCATTGATGGGAATAAATACTGATGACACTTTTTTTGTAATATTTTAGCAACAGCTTTTGTGACATTATTGGGGTAATGTTCCTGTTTTTATCCTTGGCTTGACATTACCGTGCACTGACTCTCAGACTGTTACAAAAACACAAGTGTATACAGTCAACAATGACAGGCACTTTGCATCTTGGTGGGACCCTAAGGGCCATCATACCATAAGGTAAAACATTTTTTAATACAATTCACTCACTCAGAGACAGGACCACACTGGAGAGCATATCAACAATAGAAAACCAAGACAGGAATGTAGTCAGACTGCTCCCTGTAGCAGAGCGCGCCAGGGGACAGGCATTTTATCAGTACATTCATCCAGAACCACATTTACTGTTCTTTCCATCCCATTTTCTTTTTCTTTGGTACAGAGTTACTTTATATTAGAATATAAAATATATACATATAATTAAATTAATATAAACATATTAGAATACTTTAAAGGTCTGAGACAGAGGTTAATTTACCTTTAAGTCATAAATCTTACACATTTACAAGAAAATCACCCACCAGTTACTTTTACAGTTGTAAAAAGACATGTAAAAACACATGTACAGCCTCAGAACACTGATTGTACTGCACTAAATAATAAACTTGACGTCTCAAGTATTTAAACAAATCAGTTATCATAGTAACATTGTGATGGTTAAAATGTAGACAACAAAAACAAAGGGCTTTCCATTTAACTACACGAGTACATTAGTGCCACCTGTTCAGTGAAACATCATTTTGAGAAGAGATGACTCACTTTGACACACAGAACAGGTATTGCTGTTGGAGGCTCTAGTGAAACATAGATACCCTTGTAACCATTCATACTTTTGATGCACACAAAGTAAATCTAAACACATTCACACCCACTTAAGGCATCCATCCACGCCCCAAAACAAAAGGCGCAGTCAGTGCACATCCGGGCAATTTTGGAAAATCATGTTGAAAAAGACAAATGCCCAGATAGGTGTTGAGTAAACCACTTTAATTGAGCCAACAAATTAAAACAATACTTTCTCATTTCATTGCTGTAAAATGTGTCCAAATGTTCCAGGGCATTTGAGAAGTCATTGTCATTCAACAAAATCACAGAGAATTGATAAATGAATAAGAGTTAGTTGTGAAGGTAAGAGATATGTTCAACAGCAATAAGGCAGGATGCATCAGTTAATAGTAAATCATTTTAAAACATCCAGATATTGTGATCAAGGTGTAACATAAAAAATAAAATGGCCCCTGTCTGTTTAGCAGTGTTTAGATTGTTGTTAAACAGTTCTTTACCGCAACCCTTCAGTTATGTTACAAATCTGTTAAGCAGCTTTTGGTGACATTGTTCCCAAGCCTGTTACTTATTCTAGATACAAAATGGCTTTAGCTTCTAGTCAACCTTTTAAGGCCCAGATCAAAGTATGTATTAATTACTTTTTTTGCAATTAAAACGGATCATAAAAGGCTCAGCTGTAACGTTCAAGTATGCATGTTTATCATACGACCACACAGGCTGATTCGAAGCTTCAGTAAAAGTTGTGGCCGAACACATCATGAAAAAAAATAAGGTAGTAACACGGACACTGGCTTGAGGTCATGAACTAGCTTGATATACTGAACCATTTCGCCTTAGGTCACAAGTGTGGGTACCATTGCTACTTGCTAACTGATTACTTAATAAACGTTCTTCTAATCTGTGTCTGACAGGATTCCTTAAATTAAATCATAATAAAACCTAAATATTCATAACTGAACATCTGCGTTAGCCATCTCTTTATATCGAGTATAAGTTTAGAGATTTAACTGCCGAAACCAAAGATGTTCTTGAAGTAGCCCGTCAGACCACCCTTGCCCTTCTGCTCCACTTTGTCATCCAGCGGCGGGAAGGCCACGTGATTCAGGGCGAGATCGAAAAACAGAGGCTTGCATGGGATGGGCTGGAAGTCGGGAGGGAAGTGCACCAAACTGGGCTGCTTCCCAACAAGGGTCGCATCGAGACGGAAGGTGTCCAGTCGATCACAGAGGGGCTGCAGAACGACAGGGCATTTATTCAGTGTCATTGTTTTTCAACTGTATTATTTTCTTACCGTGTTGTCTTTAACCTGTGGCTGAGTTGGAGCTTCGACAATCTCGTCTGTATCTAAAACACAAACATTAAAAAGGTAAATAAAGTGTGTCTGTGGAATATCACATAGGTCAGAAATGTAAGCACACACCTAAAATGGCAGCAGCTTGAAGAGAGTATTTTTCAGCACTGACTTCAGCAATAAGTTCCTGAATATCGGGCAGGTCCTATACACAAAACGGTCCGGAGATGTCAAATTGGTGATCGTTTAAATGAATGTAGCAAGTTTACCAAAAAAAAGGTTAACCTTAAGGCTATTGTTGAAGCCTTTAGCTTTTGACTGGACCTCCTTGGCATATTTCAGCACCCTTTCATACAGAACAAGCGCCTCACTCCACTTCTTAACCAGCACATAAGACTGTGCTATAAAGAAACACCTGCAAAGACAAAAACACATCGTAGTGAGCGGCTTGTAGGAGAAAAGGATTGGGGTTGTGAAGTTTTGAAATACTCATTTTTAGCATAAAAAATAAATGTGGACCTATTGGCCTTGTAGACCAATGTCTTGAGCGACACCTCCTTCTGAAAAGTGTGGTCATCCTCTAGACCCTGCAGAGTAGACAGCTCAGCCAAACTCTACGGAGAGAGAAGAGGATTACAACTAGTAACATAGTAAGATGGAAGTGAGAGAGACTGTCAGATGAGGTGAGGTTCACGCCTTCAATGCTGACAGCACAAAATCAACAATGACCATTGTACCAACACATTTTTGTGCGGAATTTATGAGCTAAGAAAAAACAAATGTATGCCAAACTACTGTTCACTATGGATCAGCTTGATTTGGTGTATTAAGCCCTTAAATGCTATGTAGAGTCAGTTCAAATCTTTATATGAGTGAAAGCGTACCTGCAGAATGATGTCATAGAGGCGGATGAGGTCCTGTGGGCGAGGACCCCTCTTGCTCTCATCCTCGGGCTCCTTAAGTTTGGCCTGCAGTGTATGGGCCATGCTTTCATTTCTCTTTACCAATGTACACAGCTTGATATAGGTCAGGTAGCTAAGCACACAAACAAAACCACATCAGCAAAGGTTGCAAATGTTTTGATATTGATAATGGATTACTATATTTATGTATTGATTAACATCATCACCCCTATTACCTGTGCAAAAATTGTAGGTTGGACACCTTTCCACTTTCGGCTTCAGAGCTTCTTTCTCGCTGCTTCTGCTTAAACAATAAATATCTTACAACGCTACTCCAAATATTTTGAGTTTTGAACCCTTTAAAACACATACCGCTTCAGTTTTTAATTCCTCTTTAACGGCCTGGATGGTGTCTCTGCACTCGGCCAACAAGGTCTCATAGAGGTGCTCTTTGGTGTCCTCATTTACTGCCTGTATTTTGCATTAACACAATAGAGTTTGTTAGTAAATTAAGAAAATGTCCCGACTCTTGTAGAATTGGTGTATAATTTCTCCAGTATAATTATTTTTTTAATACAAGCAAACAAATCTTTTCAACAGCTTTTCATAGTAGTTAGATACAAAAAGGCTTTCTGCAGGAATGTGACTGTAGCAAAGAGGGGAAGACACCGGTATGTGGTCCAGCAGGCTGCACATTCTAAAACATCACCGCCTAGACACACTCAAGGTTCAAAGTGTATCAATGAATAATTCCCTTATTTATTTAACAAACTGTCTTGTTCTCTTTTAGGGATGCACTGATACCAATTCCGATCTTCTGTAAATGTGTTTCAGTAGGCTATGAAGAATCTACATATAAATAACTGCTTTGAATGCATTTATTAATCCATAAACTTAATTTTGTCACCTTAAAGTTAGTCTGAAGGGGCTTCTCTTCTCTCTGGCTGTTTCTAAACCTATATATTAAAAGTTATCCTACAGATTAACATCGTCCATCTGTACAGGCTGATACCGATATTAGTCAAAAATGTAATTATCGGCCGATACCGATGTCGAGACGATATATCTGTGCATCACTAGTCTCTTTGTAACAGTGTTTGTAGACAGTGATAAAGATACTGTAGAGGAATGCTACGAGAAAATTCCTCAGAGTAATAATCGATAGATGGGACAAGGCTGATGTTAGTACTCTACGCCTACGCCAACGCCTACCACGACCCGTTTGACTGGTTAAACTTCTTGTGTTTTAAGTAGACAGCTGGATGCGTACACTGATTACTGAAGGAACGAGTAAAAGAACCCAGACCTAGTATCTCAGTGTTGATCGATTTGTTTGACTTTTTTTTTTTAAATATACATTTCTTTTGTCTTGTTTACTAAATGTAGATTAAAAAGGTAAACCCCACACAGGTTTACCCCTGTGTGGTCAATTTACACATTTAATGAGTAAAAGGCCTTTAAAATCTACTGCCCACAGAGACCTGCAGGGTGTTGCCTTTTTTCACATTGGCTAAAATGCTCAGAATGCAGTCGTGCCGTAAAAAGAGGCAGCATGCCTGAGATCTGAGTAGCTTTGGGTGTGCAAACGTACGCGTGTCTGCAGGGGGTGTGTGCTTTCAGGAAGAAGAAGAAACACTGAGGGATGCACATTAGGGTAGTTATATTGAGGCTCTATAAACAGTGTGCCACCTACTGACCATTTACATTATGATTGCCTGTTAGGTACCAAAAAAACACATTATACAATTATATTTTAGACTAAATACTGACCTGAGCAATGGCAGCTTCATTGTCTGCTAGTCCCAGCAAAAAGATACGAGCCTTGTCAATCTTGACAGGGACACTTCTTCCTCGCCATTCCACCTCACTCATGGTGGCTGCTTGCTTAGTCCTTGCCTGAGTAATGAGCGCCTACAACAGAGTTATAACATTTAGACATGTATCACCAATTAAAGAAGCCCACGCAACATGCGAGAATGTCTATCGGTCTAAATAATCCTATATGGCTCCCAGATGTCGTATGTCTGAGCATTGCAACTTTATAGACCGATTTCTTTAGTTGAATTTAACCCCGTAGAAACCCTGTAGACATATGTAGTGTGTTTTGCTTCTTGTGCAAATTTATCACCAATAGTGTTAAGTCTTTTATATTGCTCTTTGTTGACTCTATAGAAGTACCTCTAGTTTCTCAGCCATCATGCCTCCACCACCGCCGGTCAGCCTCATCTGCATCAAATCATTGATAGCATTCTGGTCACCTAGAAATATAAAAATTCTACTTATGAAAGCTGACACTGAAACAGTATTCACAACACAGTCAAAGCACTTACCAATGTTATAAGCACAGTATCGGATGTTGGGTGAGATTTCATCCACACGCTGGCGATACAGCAATGCCATCTCCTCTGTGAATGCACTGGCCAGCTTTTCATAGATGGTCCTAACAAAATGAAACACAGATGAACAGGTTAATGGTAGAAAACAGTTAATCCACTGCATTAAAGAATATTACAACATACTTGCACTTATTGAAAGCCTCCATGGCACGCTTCCACTCCTGCAGCTCAAATTCAACCATGCCTGTGAGGTAGGCTGTGTAGGCCTGGAGTGATATAAAGATTGTGCCGTTATTACAATCTAGACAAATAGTATTATAGTAGTAAGTAATATATAACAAAAAACCAGAGTAAAAACCTGAAGATACCTGTGCCTCCAGTTTCGTCTTGGCATCAACACGAGGGCTTTCACACAGCTTCTCCAGCCTCTCACTGTTCTTAGCAGCTTTACGTAACCTCGCCATCAGATGGAAGCGTTTTCTCGGCTCTGTGTTGGCCTCCTGTTTCAACTGCATGGCATAACTCCAAGCACGTTCTGCCTCCATAAGAACTATCAAAAGGTATCTGAAGAGAAGAATTAAACACGTTATGGTTCAGCCAGTACCACGGATACTCCTCATCCATGAACTGCAACACCTCACCTGCTGTCAGAAAGCATTTCAATTGTAATTTTCTTTCCCACAAACTTGTGTCGGTTGCCCATCTTGAATCCAAGAGTCTTACGTAATCTGCGCAGTCTGCGAGAACAGTACCCCCTAAAAAATTATGACAGATTAGAGCTGCACGATTACATTTTTATTTTATTTTTATATTTCGACACATATTGCAATTATGATTAGATTGATGATATTATTATTTTTAAACCAAGACTCAGTCCACAGCACATTTTAAACCCTTCTGGTAGCATTTACCCTCGATAGAAGACTACAATATTGTTACAACTTCCTTTCAGAGCATGTTTGTAGAGGTTAAACAGTTAATGTTTTTTTAATATATTTTATGTTTTGTGCAGAGGATATTATATTGCCTAAAAGAATTGCAGCCTTTAACAATTAATTGCAACCATTAACATTGTGCTCTTCATTCAATTATTTGTGTAACGCTGGGACAGATACACACCGAGGTAATGTTTTTGGCAGTGAATGTACCTCACATTGTATGTTTATTTATTTAACACATAAGTATAGAGTTAGCATTTTGGCAACTTCAGATGAAAGGTACTGAACAGATCTGATGGAAATTACACAAAGACCATGATGGTGACCAAACTTTGGCAGTGATCGGTGGAAATGAGCTGCCTTGGCGGAGGTCTGCGGTTTCTGAAATTTTCAGGGGATTTTGGGAGTGATCTGAATCTCCGTCTGGATCCAGGATTTTGAATCTCTTAGTTTACAGGCAACATGCCAATCAGGGCCCCCATGGGGCCAACAGACTCCAAATCAATACACTATAGCACTGACAGTGGTTGGCTTCCATCCCCCACCCTTCTCACATAAAGTGATCTAAACTAACAAACCAGTGCAACAGTCATTTGCAATAATGTGCTGATGGATAAAATTTTGTTGAGACTGTGACTGTTTTATTGGGCTATTGGTGTTGTTTCTGTGGTTTTTATAAAGTCTCATTGTTTTAAGATGATTTGAACTTAGGGGCATTAATAGAAACAAAAAAAGGGACGTCACTGATTTGTGTTTTTTCTGTAGGTGTCCCACAGAAGGATCCATTTAGCCACATATACCCTAATGTTAATGCTTAATATAGTGACTTCTACCATATGGTCAGACAGTGTGGGCATTACACTGAGCATATATTTCTGTAAATACAGCAGGTAGAGTTTATTCATGAAAATACAATTAGTAGTGAAACTAAGTCTAAAGGATTACGGTACACTGAAATATGATTAGGGCAATAGCACCATTAACGAATTACATCTATATACACATGTCGGTGCACTTAACATTCATTCATTAGACCTATAAAAGAAGCCAGGGTCTTACCTGTATCTCTGGTAGTCTCCATGTCTAAGCCCATGTTGCTGCTGTGACTCCTTAATTATTTGCAGGACTGTGGTCCAAGGTTAAAGAACCATATTCACAGATATGGAATGAAAGACATTCTAAAAAATATTGTGCAGAAAGCTTATGAATGAAGCTGGCTATTAAACACGAGAATAACCCAAGCTTTAACCACTGAAAACATAAGATTTAACATTATTTCACCTTCAACATGCCTGACAGAGCTAACTGCACTGTGCATTTTCTTCTGCGATGTGATGATCTTTATGATTTACAGCCTAAAAACACAGCTTCGGTATGACACGTCGCCTAAAACAGTGCTAACCTTATCCTATATAGACTAGCATGCAGCTAACATTAGCTTTCTACTCAACGAAACTCCCCAATACAATCACAAATAATCATATAACATTCCGTTCTGTAAAGGATACTTTCCAATCCCATCCCTCCATCCGACACATTTTCTTTATTTTCATCCGTTAGGGAAACTTTGGCTTCATTTTGCTTGTCGGCCATGTCTAGATGCTAAGCTTAGCCCTTTACACACTCACATGCCTCGGCGAGAAGACCAATGACGGAGCAGCGCGGAGGGATACATGCACAGATATCGCGAGACTTCAACTGAAGACGAGTAAACGGACCCTCTTTAAAATAAAGTAAGTATTGAGATCCTATTAATGCATTAAATATGAGGATCTACCGTTATGAATACAAAAATAAAGCCTTTTTTAAAGCCAATTTTGTAGTATCAGTGATTGGCAATGATCATATAAAAGAGAACAGTTACGCCCATCAACAAAACTGTATTCAATATTTTATTAATTATACAAAAATTGCTATACAAAATTGTACGTGGGATTTATGGCATTTAATAACAAAAAGGGCATCATTAAAACATTTCTTCTACAGTCAATGTGCAGTATTGTATTGGATATGTGAAAATCAGCCCATTCAGGTGTGTTCAGCAGCAGAAACATACTTGGAAAGAAAGCTCTTGATCTCGGAAATATGAATGGTCTCTTTGATAGTGGTATCTCTGCTGCGGACCTGGAGAAGACCACTTTCCAATGTGTTTTCATTAATGACTGTGGTGAAGAGCACTCCCATCTCATCATACCTACGAATAACAGAAGCACCATGACAGTCTTACAGACATTAGGTCAATGAAAACAATACACTTCTGTCTAAAAACTCTTTACTTGGCATTAAGCTGCTCCAGTGACGATGGCACAGTTTCAAGATACCCAGGCCATGTAGAGATCTTGGCTTCTGTTAACTCCTGCTGCAGACCTTCACAAACCTAAAAAGAGCAGTTATCATTTTTAATAAATCTTCACCAAGGAACATTTAACATTGAAAGTTTGTCATACTTGACGCAGCTCTGTTGTGGCTCCTCTGCCAATGTCCAAAGCCACTTTAATGGGAGCCAAGACTGGGTTTAACTTAAGAACCTACGATCAGTGATTAAAAATAAAAGATTCTAATAATAATAATCTCCATAAGATTTTTGGCTTCTTGTCATTACCTTTCTCTGGTGCAGTTTCTTCTTGCTGTCCTCTCTCCTCTGGTGTTGTAATGAGTTGAACAAAAAGGCAATCACACCTTGGTCCAGGTTTGCTGTTACCGTGACAACGTGAGGGACTGACTTGCGTCCATCTCGGCACTACACAAAAAAGTTCTAATATTTAAAACCTTCAACAAAAAGTTTTCAAAAATTTTTTTATGGGGAGTAATTCAGAGGGAGAGATTAAAACACTATTTTTGTGCTATATCTGTCTGTATTTGGACAGATTAATTATGTTAATTATGTTGTTAACATGGTTTAAGAATGATGCCAAACAGCTTCTTGCTTATAGTTGGTAGAGCACAAGGTACATCTACAGAGTCTACTGCTTGCCTTGGCATAGTGTGTTTAATAATGCATCGGTTTTATATTGCGCTTTTTTTCTAGCCACTTATGCAGCCACAGCTGCCCTGGGGCAGTCAGATGGAGGCGTAGCTTTCATTCTGCGCCTACGGCCCCTCGACCACCCCCAAACACCAATCACACATTAATTAATAGGCAATGTAAGTTAAGTGTCTTGCCCAGGGACACAACAACAGAATGTGCTCAGGCAGGGATTCGAACCGGCGACCCTCTGGATGAAGGGCCTACCCACTGCACCACTGCTGCCCCAAAATTCTTTTTTATTTATTTATTTTTAAGGACCAACGTAAACAAATATATTTTCAGTGAGTCAGCTCAAAGACAAGAGGGTTAAGCTAATAAATAATAAATATATATATAAAAATAAATATAAAAAATATATATGTCTGTGCACCTGAAGTTTAGAGCGGACTCCATTATGTGCCTGCAGTAGTTCAGCATCTCCTCTGCTCCACATTGTTTCAAGTGGCATAGAGCCCCAGGGGAAATTGTAAAATATTTGAATCCCACGAGACGCTGAATGCTCTAGTTCTTGCGCTGGGATATCACTGCTGCTAAAATCAGACGGTGACAGGGCAAACTGAAAAAAAGTCAACATTTGTCATTCTTTACTCCAGAAAGCAAGATCGCCCTCCACACATTCTACAGAGTCTTCTATTAAAATAATATAGTTTAACTCACTTTTCTCCACCATTGTAGCCTTTGTCGTGCCCAATAATCTAACCACTGGGATGATGTACGAGGAGAGCAGAACCACACTAGAGATGTCTGGGTGACATCTACAGGGCTGACCATAAAACAAACATTTATACAACAAATAAATACATATAACCAGGGCCTGACATTTGCTTACTGGCCATCGTGGCTGTTTTAAATGTTTGTATCTTGGAGTTAGTCATAGTGCACTTTTAGCATTATTTTTTTCTTTGTTCTTTCCGCCTCTGATTACAAAAGATCACTAGCTGTACAAAGAGGGTGCACACTTCATGGCAATACGTTTGCAAAAACATCGAAGTGGCTAGTGTGAGTAAAATTGTAACTAGCCAAAATGAAAACCTACCAGCATTTGTCCAGTTGGCTAGAGTGAATGTCAAGCCCTGCATATAAATAAAATTAACTTAATACTACATTATATTGATACCTCACCAACCAGAGCCATCAGGGGATTGGAAACACACACCAGTCTCAGCCAGGCCAAAAGGCAGCTTTTTGTTGACCAGTTCTGAAGAAGGCACAAACTGTTCCAATGCTCCTGATCATAATAATGTTTAGAAGATGACAAATTATGATCTCAATATGTCATATCAAATGAAATATGATGTATGTAATTTTACTTCTAAAAGCTACCAAACCTACCTTGGAGAAAGTTTGTTCTTAGTGACGCTGACCGCTGAAGAAACATATTAACACGTTGAATTAGTTGTTCCTTGCTCAGTCCCTGCTGCTCCAGAATTTGCCTAATTCCTTCCGTCTCCACTGTTTTCATTTGGCCCAGTCCATTTGTGGTTCTGTTCTGGGTGCAGCTCACCGTGCTTATCCCAAACACCTGAGCTCTGGAGCTGACCACAGAGTCCCACCATTTTCCCAGCAGGTTTCGCCTCAGCTCTGTGCCCAGAGGACCGAACCTGCAGCTCACACCGCGCCTAAGAAGTTCCAGGTTTGTCTGATGAGGAAAGACGTAGCCTCGGTCCACACAGAGCTTCATTAGAATACCGACTTGATCTTCGTCTGCAAGTGTTGATGAATCGCACCGACATCTTCTTACACGTAATATCACAGTAAAACGGCATTTAACAGTATTAAATATAAAGAAGCGTCTAAACAGCATGCTCTTGACTGTGTATGTCAACATCCCTGCAGCGTACCGAGTGGACCGGAACTAAACTAACCACTTCCGGGGTGAATACAGTTAAAAAATATATTGGAAGTGAAATTACACATTATCTGTACAAAACCATTAAAAAAAAATCCCAAAAGCCAAATCACGTGTTTATCACCGGTGTATGACGACGGTGAAGGTTGTCATTCACCGGTGTATGTATTAGCTTTCTTCTAAATGTGTACAGTATGGGTCCAGAGCATAGAAATGTTTTATATTAAAAATGACTCGTTTGCGCACAGTAAATGGTTCCCAATGCAATTCTTTATTTATAACGGGTTTCACGCAACTTTTATAATCTTCTTAACATGTACATACAACAAACTGAAAACACAGCATTACCTAATAAAATTAAATAACTGAGGAATGCGGCACAACAATCAAAGAAAAGTGCAGTGAATATAGTTGCACAAGAGGAGACACTGACTCCAGTTAACACTTTGGGTTTACCAAATTGCAACCCTGCTGTAAGCAAACAAACAATAGTTAAACAGTACAAAGGTTAATAATATAATTATACTGCAAGAATTCAGGACTAAACAAAAATTATATTGGTTCCATATATTGTGCATATTTATTTACTGTGGAAAGGGTGGTGGCATGGGGTAGGGCACCATTGGTGGTGGCGGCTGCTGGGCCTGTGGTGGTGGAGGTGGTTGTGCGGGGAAAGGGAAAGGAGGATGGTTCATACCATTTTGAGCAGGCCTCTGCATGGCCCCAAACTGTGGAGGCCCTTGGAAGTTTTGGTTTCCAAAGCCCCCCGGCTGGTTTGGTGGAGGACCATAATTATTGTGTCCATTACTGTTACTGTAATTGTTTCCCCCAAAGTTGCCACTATTCTGGGCCTTGTTACCACCAAAGGCACTCTTCGGCCCATTGCCAAACCCTCTATCACTGTCCCTGTCCCTGTAACTACTCCCACCGTAGTTGCTGTTTCTCCCACCCCCAGAATACCTATCCCGGCGGTCATCCTTGTAGCCACCTCTACCCCCTCTGCCTCGACCTAGAAAACATGACACAAAGTAATGAGTCAATTTTAATGGACCAAACACACTTAATACAGTTATATTTTTAATTATTTGGACGTACCTCCTCTGTCTTCTGCCATCTGAATCAGTTTTGGGTTAATGGCCTGGTTTGCTTCACGCAGCACAGAAATGAGGTCGCTGGCTTGTTTCATGTTGTTGGGGGTGAAAAAGGTGTAAGCAGTGCCCGTTCTTTGACTTCGGGCTGTACGTCCAATGCGATGGATATAATCCTCAGAGGAGTTAGGGTAGTCATAATTGATGACAAATTTCACATCCTCCACATCTGTGAAAGTGTTGCAGTGTGGCAAAACATAACAAGGCCACACAGGATTTTGCACACCACAACAGCCAGATCAAAGGAAAAAAGTTAGCAACTGTTAAGACCAGAGAAAGAAATGGTCAGCACACTGAAAAAAAAAGGAACAGGTTAAACAAATCAGAGAACACATTTACTCCATGGGAATACTACTGTGGGAAGAGAGAAACGAAGCACACTCCAGTTCCTTACCATAATCAAAATAGAAGGACATCAACTCCCTTTTGTGATCAAGGGAGAAAAAATTGATTCAGGTCTTACCATTACGGAGTATGCATTCACTAGTCCTTTCCCAATGCAGCGAAATCCCCCACAAATTGTCAAGTGACATCCAGGAGCTTCTACGCAGATAGGCCACATTATGCACTGGGGACTCCTCAGGTGCCAATATAAGACCATTGAGTCCAACGTTTTTTTTTCCATGTCTGATTTTCCCAGTACGCTTCCAAAAAAAGCTTAACAATTAAGGCCACACTGCAAAGTCTTGCCAAGACCAAATAAACCAACAGCTAAATTGACAGGAGCCATTTAAAAATGGCCATTCACTGAGCTTTGAAATACTTCTGAGCAAGCGAAAACAATACCCTGCCCTCATCAGTCTTTATCAAGGCAAGATTTCCCAAGAAGCCAGTATTCACTTGAGAAAATGTCTCTCATTGGCAGGTCTTGACATGACTACAAAACACAGGCGAGGGAGGAACTTTGGTTTTAGCTGTCTTACTCTTTCTCCTCTGTCTAGATGCTCCCACCATCCCCTAAAACACATGTGCCAGGTCTCTTTTAATTTTCAGACTGCTCTCTCCATTTTACGAAATCCAGCACTTTGACGAGAAAGAAAAACTGAAAACTCACAAGCATTCATGCTGTGATACAAGCTCCAATGGGTAAACACTTGTTTCAAATCTCAAACAAGTGACTCGCAGTACAGCGCTCTCTACAGAACAGCATGCAAGGCAAACTTAACAGCATCAAGCATATCTGTCTTTTACGTTAGAGTTGGAAACAGCTGGATGGCATTGTAGGGTGAGATCCATGGACAGAGAACAGATGTGGTAACATATCAGAGACAAAGGCTTAGCCACACAGCCTTTTGAAGATCACTGGCACACAAGAGCTTTCACCTCTCTAGGCCCACTGGGTGGCAAGCCAGTTGAGCACTTCCAATATGTCATCCTTCTCCCTCTCGAGGCCTGGGACTGTCATGCCTAGCGCCTGCCACAAAGACTCCACCTTAAGGTGAGAAAAACTCAGAAAATGCATAGAAAAGTTAAAGAAAGCAAAACACTTTCTTTAAAACAAGAGTAACACTGATAAGGTTTTGATACTGGGATCTATACTGACCTAACCCTCGAGAGGCCACGTCTGTTGCAATGAGGATTGGAGCTTTTCCATATCTGAACTCTGAAAAGGCAACATCAGTATTTAACTAAAATACATATGTTTATCAGACTATAGAATTAATCATTTTAAGCTTATAAAATTAGTATTACCATTAAGGACCCAATCTCTTTCTTGCTGACTTTTATCTCCATGAATCCCCATTGCTGGCCACCTATGTAAAAAAAAACAGACCAGTTATAAATTTACTATATATTGTTACATTGTTACAAGAACATATATGGTGAAATTCCTACCCATCTCTTCTCATTCTCCGGGTGAGCTCATCACACCGACGTTTGGTCTCCACAAAAATAATAGTTTTATTCTCCTTTTCACTCATGATCTCCTCAAGCAAACGAATCAGTCTGAAAGAAAATAAAGTTGTATTTTTTGTATTTGTCTTGCAGCAGATAAAAACCCTACACCTACTTGTCTTCCTTCTCCAAGTCATTGCAAACATCCACTATTTGCAGGATGTTGTGATTAGCACTGAGCTGCAGGGCTCCTATGTTGATCTGGACATAGTCTTTAAGAAAGTCTTCTGCGAGCTGACGGACCTCTTTCGGCCACGTTGCACTCCACATGAGCGTCTGGCGGTCTGGCTGCAGAAGACGAAGTGATTAACATCGTGGTCAGACGGTAAACACCAACACCAATGTTCACTTTAAATACTGATAAATGCCATCAATGTCACTATACTGACTCGGATCTGCTCCACTATCTTGCGGATTTGAGGCTCGAACCCCATATCCAGCATGCGGTCAGCTTCATCAAGCACCAGATAAGTGCAACGGCGCAGATTGGTTTTGCCACACTCCAGAAAGTCTATAAGTCGTCCTGGGGTGGCTATGCAAATCTCAACACCTATAAAAGAAATTGTTTTATAAAGAGTTATTAAATCTACAATCTAGAAGTCTGAAATATAGACATAGATAGACAGTAAAAATGTTCAACACCATGCAAAAAACCCCCAACATACCTCTTTCAAGGTCTCTGATTTGGGGACCTTTGGGTGCGCCTCCATAAATGCATGTGCTCTTGAGACGGGAGGGTTGGCCATATTCAGCTGCCACCTGCTGCACCTGCTGAGCGAGCTCACGAGTTGGCGCCAGCACCAAACACTAGAGGGAGTAGTTAGTCATAAGTTTGTATGAAAGACAATTTACTGGATTCACAGAACAATGTTGATACAGCTATAATGTTGGGAAGGCTGGGCAATATGGTAAAAATATTTTATCATGATTTTAGTTGACTTTGTATTCTTTGTCTTACAGAGTACTGCTTTATAAATCCTTTTGAACGACAAATTCAATGTACATTCAATCCAGTGTCCATCATGACACCATTAATTTTCCTTTTTTATGAATATGAACACTGGCAATGTTACAGTAAAAATGACAGTAAAGAGCAGAACATAAATTAATGCACTGTCTCACGATTCAACAATCTTCCCAGATTGTCAAATTATATATTTTTTTAATCGCCATATTGTACACACATACGTTGGCATCACCTAAACAATACTAAAGTAGAAAATACAAATCACATATTGCTGCATGATATCTGGTTGATCATAAAAAGATTACTTATTTGTACTATGAAAATGTTATACATTAGTGAACTTACTATAGGCCCATCACCATGCTCCAGAAATGGTTGATGTTGAATGTGCACAATCGCTGGAAGAAGGTACTGGAAAGAGACAGTATCCAACAGATTTTTTATTTATTTTTAATGTCATGTGTGATCCTTAATTATTAGCATTAAACTGGATTGTTTTGACAAATGCAAAGGGCAAACACATTTCACTCACTGCAAGAGTTTTGCCAGATCCAGTTTGAGCAATCCCAACCATGTCTTTGCCACTGAGGGCAACTGGCCAACCCTGGGACTGAATTGGAGTTGGTTCAGTCCAGTTTTGTTTAATGATGATATCCATGACATAACCTGAAATTATTATTTTTTTTTAATTTAAGCACGGAACAGTTATAGTGATTCATATAGATAAGATTTCTGACCCACTTGGAAATGAAGCTTCATTGAATTTCATAATTGGTTTAGGGCAATCTCTGCCTTTGACTGTGACTTCTTTGCTTCTTCTGTACTGCTCAACCTCTTGCTGTAATCAGATAAAATTTTAGCATTTAAGTATGTATTTAACAAAGATGAATCAGGGAATACTGTAGTAGGGGTCCTTACTATTGGCGTGTGGGTGACATCTGGATGCTCCTGGTAGAAGTTCTTCTGAAACTTGGGAAGTTCATCCAGGTTCCAGTGTTTCTTCCGGAGCCTCTCACCGGGGTTACCAAATTTTCCCACCGGAGGTCCCCCCCTGTTTCCACCTCCACCCCCTCCAAAACGAGGAGGGCCTCCACCATACCTTGAGTAGAAAACAAAATGAATGTAACATAGGTTTCACATATAAGAAACAGACAGGATGGCCAGAAAATCTCTAGATGATGTACCTATGCCATAATTATCCAGTATAATCATTATTAGTTTGAACAATATGGAAATGGACTGAGACCTAAAATACAATATTGACAGACGCAGCTCTTCTAATCAATTAAAGAGACTATGGTGCCCCACATAGTCCAAAATTCTCCCTCATAGTCTAAAAAACAGCTGCTTGTTAAAATATCAAAAACATTAAAACGCAACAGTACTGCGGTAAAAAAAGGACTGCTTAAAATTAAAAAGTGAAAATAACTGATATTTCTACTTTATTTAACGAGGAGATCGTTGGTGCCACCATAGTCTCAAAATAAATCTATGGAAAACACTCCAGTTGCTCGACTTAGCAGTATTTAGAAGATCACAATGGTTGTTTATGACATGTTTGGAGAAGTTATTTTGACTTCTGAGATAAATCCTCTCGGTGATAAACTGCGTCATGAGTTGAAGGATGCAGAACACACCACAAATACAGCTGCTAAACTGGCTGCCATTTTGCTTCGATTTAGAAAATAAAAATAGTAAACGCTAGATTCCTTTTAAATGTCTGGTTATTCATGATGTTTTCTTATATTATACATGTGCGTTATGATTGTGAAACAGCATGTAAATGTAAAAGCATGCTACGGTCTTGTATGAAGCCGGCAGTTTTGACAGCGGCACTGCCATAGTCACAAACACCAGCCGCAGAATAAACACTCACTTACCCTCGGTCTCTGCCGCGGTCTCTGTCGGAAAACCCAGGCATCACGCAGCAGGCCCCGGTTTAATAAATATGTCCAAAGAAAAACTAATCCAACAGTAATTTACGCGACTATAGTAAAACACAGCCGTGAAGAGAGAAAATACAGAGAAAATGCTGCAGACAAGTGTTTGTGTGTCCGTTAAAGACGGATATGACGTCAGTGAGGCGGATAACTATGTATCAATGCGTCATGTGCCCCAGTTTGGGACTATTTTATGAGTAACTAACGTTACTACTTTAATTATTTTGTCTGTGTTCTTATAAGTATATAATTCTGGTCTACAATTTAGCAAATAATCAGATCAAACATTACACAAAGCGTTATAACTATTTTATTTCAACACAAAGGCAAACAAATACCAAACTATTAGGTTACACCATATCCTCTCAACAGATAGACCCAACACTCATTAAAAGTCATTTTTGTGTTCAGCCAAAATCAACATGGGACCAACGATGTGCCTCTGCTGTCCCCTATAGTTTGACAAACAAAAAATGATGAATAAGTTTGGGATTCGATATGTAAACCTAAGCTATTTACAAAATGTTCCACTTTTCCACACATTTAATATTTAGGGCTTCTCATCACAGTCCAGTCCGTAACATTTACTTGATCCTGGGAATCAAGTAGATACAGAATTATAGCTAAGCAAGATTATTCACACATTTCACTTTCAAAATAGAATTTTGCACTTGATTTGAAGAAATAATAAAAAATATACTCACCTCCACAAATTGTTGCATTTATGTAATTTGTTTTGTTGGACGCTAACAACACACACAGGTTGCATTTTAGATTGGAATTTTCAGCCAGCATCTGCACTCTGTCTGCTTCCCATTGGCTTTTCTCTTTGCTCACTATCAGAACAAATGGCCAACATTAATTTTTTATGAGATTTATTTATATTCATTTGTATTTATTTCTACTTACTTTGGCTCCACAGACAAATTATACCAATTAGAAGAAAACTGCACAGCAAACCCAAACACACTGAATCTGGTCGGAGGCAGCTTCTCTTGTTCACCTCGACCAGTGAGCCTTTAAAATATAATCAATAAGTCATCTTTTTTTTTTTTAGCTTTTTTGTAAAATTACACTTTTATGTTGGGGAACCATACCTGATTGTTGATTTTCTGCAGATCTGGGGATAACGGTGGGCAGGCCCTCCACCCATGGGCTTTCATGCACTTTGAGGCTTTCTGAACTGACGTAAATGTCCACTATACTTTCCTCTTTGTCATTATTCTTGAAGATTTTAGGCTCCATGTCCAGCTCCTCTGACACTCCACTCAAACAAGTGTTGGTGCTAGTCATAATGCATACGATTGGTAAGTCCCAATGTAATGCAGTAAAAGGTGAAAGAGGTAGTTAGGAGAGAACAGGAAGTCAAAGTAAATACCTGTCATACACTGTGTTGACAGTAAATGTTCAGTGATTCCGTTCAATGATTCAATGATACAAGTAACAATTTCTATTTTTCAGAATTACTGGTCAATTGAGATTCTCACACTTCCCATTGTTTACTTGTTTCAAAGGTTTGTTGTGTGGGACAATGCTAAACATTTGGTGAACTCACGCGCACATAGTGTCATGTGTCATGAAAACTGCAACGAGACACACGTACACTGTCTGTAAAACTTGAGTGTGACATTTAAAATAATAAAATACATTGGGGGCTCTACTTGTGTGGATCTTACATGTTGTATTTTGACCAAAATGTAAATACAATCAGAAAGTGGCTGACATGATTTTTTTTTGTTAATTGTAAATTTCACAAGGCGGCTTCACACACCATTCAAAAAAAAAATATTATCAGAGACAAAGGAGATCATAGCACAGTCTTCATCATTTTGATTATCAGGTAATCAGGCTGACCTACACAAGACATACAAACAAACATGTGATAAAATTCTGTTTGATAATCATGTGCTCAAACTTATATGCAAAATTATATTCAATGATGGATGATTTAAGTGCTTGTGAAAGACTGTTGAAGGTCAAGATGTGCAGACCTCAAGGATTATGATAAGGATGTTGTTTGAGACACATGGGAGAAGGCGCCTGATCGGTGACCTTCCCCTAGGCTGTGTACGAGTGATTAACTATTGTTGTATTATTCTAACTATCTGTTGAAACTCAATAAAGTGTGGATCCAGGGGAGATGGTCTTCAGAGTGTGCATTTAACATCCCAAGATCACCTCTCCTTGCCGCAAGATGAAAGACTGACTGTGTGTGTGTCTGATCTATTCTCCAACAGCAGATTTGTCAGAAGGAAATCCCCTGACATTTACATGGTCCTTCGAAGCCGGATGACAACGCAACTTCACGGAGGGTGATCGACAGTGACCGCAAACTGCACAGCCGAGGGGGACGAGAAAGTCAACTCCTCGGATAAGTCCACGTTTCCAGTGGCCGGTTCCTCTGGATCATCCTTCGGGGGGTCGCAAACGTCATCCGAACAGGAGACGACCAGGCGCCTACAGGGTCAGATGAGTATACTCTAACGGACTTAGTCTAACGACAAAACGGTCAAAACAAACTCAATTAATTATTTTTTAGTTTGAAGGTCCAGTAAATTCAACGTGTGAGACAGAGTTAAACTATCAAGAGAACTACTAAACTGAATAACGTGACTTTTAGTTTTAAAATTTACTAGTAAATTCAATGTAGATCTTTTGTGTGCGTCTGATCTATTCTCCAACAGCAGATTTGTTAGAAGGAAATTCCCTGACAAAACCTCATGTTAACATAATGTGAATTTAAACGTTTTGGTGATCATTTCTATCAATCAATCATCGTTTATTTATTCATTTATACTCTTTACTGTAACTGTTGATCTTTATTAAATTGGGATGTTATATTTTTCCCATATCACCGCCCACCCCTAGTATCCACACAAAATCCTATTTTACATGAAGTTGGTTGACTTTTTAAAGTGGAATTACTCGTCATAACGCAGATGGAACCACAGAAGGGGACGAAATGTTAAAGTTGTCTGATGTTGCACTGTACAGTAGGCTATAGGAGTGAGAGGTGAAACTGTGAGACTGTGTGCTTCACTTTTACTCTTAGAGAGATCATGAAGCACAGTGCAAGAATGTACAAATTAGTCACACATTATTGGTAATCGTAAGAGCAGCTTATAGTAAACAGTCTGGCTCATCAGCATTTAGTTACATTCTCTCTGTCCTAAAGTGTATCTTTGTATTTCAACTTTTTATATTCAGACATCTTGGATACCTTTATTATTAATATTCCTTTATTTTTGTATGTAGTGGGTCTTATACTGCATTTAAAACATCCCAGCATCATGAAACAGCTCCTCTTTCAATAAGGTTATTTGAAGGTCATTTATGGTTTTTCAGACCACTTCCACCAAACCATTGATTTCCTGTCTATGCATATGTCTGCTGCTGCTTCATATGCAAGGGTGTTATTATCACCACTGATTATGTACATGTCTTTGATTGAGATTTGAAGATGGATAAAGAGCAGGTTTATGTTAACGTCGCGAGACTCAGGGAGATGGAAAACATTTATATAAATGAAGTCTCCACTGTGGACACAATCAAGTCCAAGGCCACACTCACAGGTAATCATTTGGTGATATAATGTAGACAGGGCTTGACGTTAATACCAGCCAACAAGCAAAATGCTGCCCCTTTTGGACACAGTATTATACATATTTCATCTAAGATTTTTGGTCAAAATGTCAAACTCCTAACTTAGAGTATGTAGTCTCTGATCATAGGAGGTAAAATACGCAATTACTGTAGCTTTAATGAATTGAAAAAATATAGATTTAGATTATATACTAAACAAGCATACAATTTTGCCTAAATGTTTGTCTATATAAACTATGGTAACACATTGCTCTATATTAGCTGAACATTAGCAAACAGTTAATATATCATTTACTAAGCGTTACTTCATCATTAATTAACACCATCAACTTACAAATACTGTTATTAATGTTTCAAAACCTCATGTAAATCAATGCAAATATGTTGTTTAAGTATCTTATTAGTCCTTTAATTATTGTTCGTTCTATATTTAGTAATACTGTATTCCTGCTGAATAAAAAAGTGTTAACTATTTTTAATAAGTTATAATTTGACAGATTACCATTTTAGAGTTCAGCATATTGTTATTTTTTCATCAAATACTAAACACAAATTGACATTACAATATTTGGCAAATGAAACTGGCTATATAGGTTTAAAAGGACTCGTGCCACTGTGACTGTGAGATGTCAAACCCTCAATGTAACTTTACGTATCTGTAGTTTAAAAGCACAGGTTGGGATTGTGATGTTTTGTGCCTTCCTTGGCTTTAGGTGAAGATGGTAGGAATGTTCAGAACTCTTCATGTAACAAGACGATGGGATCTGTGGCATTGCTTTGTCTCCTACTTTTAGCCGGCCTCTCCATCCTGATTTTTTTCTGTAAGTATTGTAAGTATTTTAGTCTCTGTTTTAATTGTCTTTATAGAGTTTAACTGTGTGTGTGTGTGTGTCTGCGTGTGTGTGTGTGTGACTGCGTGTGTGTGTGTCTGCGTGTCTGCGTGTGTGTGTGTGTCTGCGTGTGTGTGTGTCTGCGTGCGTGTGCGTGTGTGTGTCTGTGTGTGTGTGTGTGTCTGTGTGTGTGTGTCTCTGTGTGTCTGTGTGTGTGTGTGTGTCTGTGTGTGTGTGTGTGTGTGTGTGTCTGTGTGTGTGCGTGTGTGTGTGTGTCTGTGTGTCTGCATGTGTGTGTGTGTCTGTGTGTGTGCGTGTGTGTGTCTGTGTGTCTGTGTGTGTGCGTGTGTCTGTGTGTGTGTGTGTGCG